>CAUYON010054300.1:0-23391 GCA_963573935.1 Arctocebus calabarensis
AGGCACAAGAAAGAAAATATCCAACTCTCTTGCGTTATCTCAGTGTTGCAACTGCAGAAAATTGTCAATGCCTGCCTATGTAAATTTATGGCTTACTGTCAAAGCTTCATTATTGGCCTCGTGTTGAAAATGTGATTAAAGTTAATAGAGGAGATGAAAAAAAAAGACATGAAACTATAAAAATACTAGAAGAAAGTGCAGGGAAAACTCTTGAAAGAATTGACCTGGGCGAATACTTTATGAGGAGGACCCCCTGCAATTGAAGCAGTATCAAAAATACACTACTGGGACCTGATCAAACTAAAAAGCTCCTGCATGGCCAAGAACATAGTAAGTATAGCAAGCAGACAGCCCTCAGAATGGGTGAAAATATTTGCAGGTTATGCCTCTGACAAAGGTTTAATAACCAGAATCCACAGAGAACTCAAACATATTAGCAAGAAAAGAACAAGGGATCCCATCTCAGGATGGGTAAAGGATCTGAAGAGAAACTTATCTAAAGAAGTCAAGCGCACGGCCTTCAGACACATGAAAAAATGCTCACCATCCTTAATCATCAGAGAAATGCAAATCAAATCTACCTTGAGATATCATCTAACTCCAGTAAGATTAGCCCACATAACAAAATCCCAAAACCAGAGATGCTGGTGTGAATGTGGAGAAAAGGGAACACTTCTACATTGCTGGTGGGAATGCAAACTAATACGTTCCTTTTGGAAAGACGTTTGGAGAATACTCAGAAATCTAAAAATAGATCCGCCATTTGATCCTATAATTCCTTTACTTGGTATATACTCAGAAGACCAAAAATCACATTATAACAAAGATATCTGTACCAGATTGTTTATTGCAGCCCAATTCATAATTGCTAAGTCATGGAAGAAGCCCAAGTGCCCACTGATCCACGAATGGATTAATAAATTGTGGTACATGTATGCCATGGAATATTATGCAGCCTTAAAGAAAGATGATGACTTTACCTCTTTCATACTTACATGGATGAAGCTAGAACACATTCTTCTTAGAAAAGTATCACAAGAGTGGAAGAAAAAGTATCCAATGTACTCAGTCCTACTATGAAGCTAATTTATAGCTTTCATATGTAGGCTATAACCCCATTATAGCACAAGAATATGGGGAAAGGGGTAAGAGGGGTGGGGGAGGATGGGTGGAGAGAGGGTAAATGGTGGGATCACACTTACTGTGCATCTTAGAAGGGACAGATGAAACCTAGTAAATGCAGAACACAAATGTTTTCACATAATAAATGAGAAAATCTCATGAAGGTTATGTTAAACAGTTGGATGAAAATATTTCAGATTGTATATGAAGCCCGCACACTGTACCCCATGATTGCACTAATGTATACAGCTATGATTTAATAAATAAAAAACAAATAAATAAAATGAAAAACTTTACATCAAACAATATAAACCCCAAATCAATTCCATGAGTAGAAGTGCCTGGCAGAAGAGGTGGAGCCACCAGCTGCACACACTTACTTAGTCCAATGTAAGCATTTCACATTGTATACTGATGCAGTACCCTGAACCTCATAAATCCATCCATGTACAAAGTTATGATTTAATAAAAAACAATTAAAAAATAAAATAAAATAATGAAATGGCAAAAAAAGATAATGAAATCTGCCTGCCCTTCTTAAAACCGCCTCCCTTTCCATCCCCAACTCTCACAGCTCCGCCTGCTATTGCTCAGTGCTTTGCCTGCAAAGAACAGCATCACCATCCGGCACAGATTGCCTATTCAGCAACCTGGCAACCCAAGTGATGTCTGTGCTCGGTATGCCTGGGTCCCTGACCCCTCATGGCACAACAACCTGTCTCTACTCTCCAATTACAGTCATCCTCTGTAAGGATGACCAGGATCACTGTTTTCAAAAGTTTGAAATGTGGACATAGTTCTGTGTTGTACCAGTAGTATAGAGAGGGGCCAACAGTGGAATGAACATTTGACAAACCTCTGTTTAGCAGAGGAAAGAAATTTCTAACAATTCTCTCTGTGTTGCAATGGTTAAAAGAGAAGTATCAAGGGCCTAGAGTGGGATGTGGTTTCCAGCTGTCTGGTATCAGGGCTGCCTTCCTTTCCACGGACACACTTCTAGGGTCACCCCTTCGAGGCTCACCATGGTCCAGAAGTCCTGCTCCCAATACCATCTGCCCAGGCCAGGGGGGGTGTGTCCAGCCTAATGTGAGCCTCAGCCTGAAGTCTTTTGTGCAACACAAGCCAGACTTCATTACTTGTCAGCAGCTCTGATGTGCCACTGCCCTGGCCACCCTCTTTATTCACTAGCATTAACTTTAAATGACACTGTAAAAAACTAAATCCACTGCAAAATGACAAGACTTAAACACTTTAATAGGCACTCAGAGGCACCTTAGATATGGTAAGACTTGCTGTAAGGGTATTAAGTCAGCCTCAGGTGACTTTGTCCCCATACTCCTTGTTCCCTATTCATCAAACCCAGCACCTGGCCCCTGGTAGGCCAGTACAAATCTGTGGAATGAATGGATGAAGTGCATTTCAGCGGCAGCCTCATTTGAGGGGACAATTTGGGGGCAAGCACAGCTCCACAGTTCCCTTCTCCATCTGCCACCTATTCAGAAAGCCCTTCTTTACTCTCTGCAGTCAAGCACATTTTGAGACAAATAAGCAAATAAAGCCATCTGCACCCCTTCAGGATTGTTCAAGTTTAAATTTTATGCGAGTTTAAATTTGCTATCAGGGCTCACAAAGCACAAAATACAAGGAAAGGATGCAAAAAATTCAATAATCAGATAATATTTTCATGCAATTGCTGAAAAAATTAAAATGCAGCCCGAGTGCAGTAGCGCACGCCTGTAATCCCAGCACTCTGGGAGGCCGAGGCGGGAGGATCACTTGAGCTCAGGAGTTCAGGGACCAGCCTGAGCAAGAGTGACACCTCGTCTCTACTAAAAATAGCAAAACTAGCCAGCCCAAGAATTTGGGGTTGCTGTGAGCTGTGGTGACACCACTTCACTCCTTAGGGGTGGAGGAAGGAAAGAGTGGAACTGTGCCCCGCCCCAAAATCTATAACGAACAAAATAGTCACATTTTTGGTGAAGACAGGACAGTAACAGTGTGCACGGTGGAGACATTTAGAGCCTCAAGCAAAAACAAAAATTGGAGGACTTTTTTGGAAATTTTGTTCATCGTGGGTTTTTTTTTCATTACTTTTGACTTTGTAAAACAATTACACTGAAATATTCTCTCTCGCCCCGTAAATTCTGCCTCACTGGCTCACCTAGTCCCCGCCAGGCTAACGGTATTCCTGGAAGACCGGCCAAGGGTAAGCGGAGTAAAACACCCGGCCGCCCAGCAAAGAAGGAGGCCAGGCCCCTGTCCAGCACTGGGCCAAATGAGGGGCAGTGTGGCCGCTGCCACCAGGATTTTGGTACAGTGCCATGCATCACAGCTCACAGCAACTTCCAGCTGCGATCCTCTTGCCTCCGCCTCCCGAGTAGCTGGGACCACAGGCGCCCACCACAACACCCCGCTAGTTTTTGTTGCAGTTCGGTCGGGGCTGGGTTCGAAGCCGCGACCCTCGGTATATGCAGCTGGCGCCCTACTCACCGAGCCACAGGCGCCGTCCACCAGGATTTTCCTGTGTGGGGGGTTTGCAGAGGCGTGCGGTAGAGACGAGTCTCCGGCTATAAACTAATAAAATCTTTCTGTGTGGCTCTGCCCACCCAGCCCGCAGCGCAAACTCTCTTCCCCTACCCGACCGGCAAAATCCATGTCTGCAGCTTCCTTCCCGCGCTTTGGCGCCTACACGCTGAGCCAATCACGGTGTCGCCCTGTTTGTGATGACCAACACGAGGGCGCTACGTCAGGCGGTAGGCGGGACACTGGCAGCCGTTACCCGTCGGGCACCGCGGCCGCATTTCAAGCGCCATTCGCTCTGAAGCTGCGGAGAGGAGACGGCTCACGTGTGCCAGCGGCAGCGTCAGCAGCAGGAGCAGAGGCGACGGGCGTGGACGTGGGCCGGTAGGCTGGGCAGCGAGGCGGGGGAGGGCGCGGCCGCTGGGCTTGGGCGGTTGGCGAGCCCACGTGAGGCCGGGTAACGGCGGCGAGGCCGGTCCCGCAGAGGCGCGCGGGCCTCCGGCGCGGACGAGGCCAGGGAGGCGCGGGAGAGGCCTTTCTCGGGCGACCCTGGAGTTCCGAGAGCGTCTCACTCGCTTCCAGGCGGCCGCTCCAGTCTGGCTTCGTGGGCGCGGCATGACCCGCACGTTTGTCTGGCTGAGTCGTGAGACCCGTTATTTCCCCGGGAAGGAGAGAGTCGCTCTTGTGCGCCCTGCACCGAACTGCGGGCGCGCGGGCGGCAGAGCCCTGCAGCCGGGAGGAGCCCGCTGCCGGGCCGGGCAGGTTTCTCGAAAAGTGGGTATTTAAGACGCGATCCGAAGGTGGAACGGAGTTGAAGGTCAAATGGGGGCGCGGGCAGCTGGAGAAGGAAATGGTGAGGCCGGGGTCCGCGAAGACGGAGCGCCCAGCGGAGTCTGGACCCGCGGAGTGTCCTAAGGGACTTACTCAGATTTGAATCCATCCGAAAACGATTGACAGCCAGTTGCTGAGTTCTAAGCAGTGGCGTGAGGTGGTCTCGTGGCAGTTTGGAAAGAGAACCCTGGCCCAATGGGAGATTACTGCGGGGAATAGATGTGAGTGCCGGTTAAATTGACAAGACCTGGTGAGAACGAGGCGGGTGTCCGTCCGGGACAGTCCTACCACTCAGGTGGTGCCGTTCCTCGAGATGGAGAGCTCTGCAGGAGCGAGAAGAGCGAACAAAAAATGGGCACGTGTCTGGGGTGGGATGAGGGCATGAGGTCCTTCTGAGTTTAACTTTCTAAGAGACCGACAGATTGTTTTCCAGAGTAGCTGCAACGTTTTACATTCCGATTAGCAGCGGATGGGAGTTTTGAGTCTCCTTATCCTTGCTGACACTTTCCATTATTGTTACTGCCATCCTAGAGGGTGTGAGGTGGCATCTCTGTTTTGATTTGCATTTCCCTTGTAACTATGATACACTGAGCATCTTTTCCTGTTTTAGTGGTCATTTGCATATCTTTGGAGAAATGTTTATTTAAGAGCAAGACCCTATCTCTCCCCTAAGGTTTTTTTTTTTTTTTCTATTAAATCAGAGCTGTGTACATTAATACAATCCAAGATTTTTTTTTAATTAAATAAGTTGGGGCTGGGCACAGTGGCTCATGCCTATAGCACGTTGGGAGGCTAAAGAGGGAGGATCACTTGAGGCCAGTTAGAGACCAGACAGAACAAGACCTCATCTCAAAAAAATAGAAAAATTAGCCAGGTATGGTGGTTGGCACCTGTAGTCACAGTTACAGGATCACTTGTTGCAGCAAACTATGCAGACACCACTGCACTGTAGCCCTGGGTGACAGAACAAGTCCCTGTGTCAGTCAATCCATCCATCCATCCATCCACATGTTGGTAGCTGAATTACTTCCAGTTTAGTTACTAAGCTTTCCTCTTTTTTTTTTTTTTTTGCAGTTTTTGGCCGGGGCCTGGTTTGAACACGCCACATCTGGTATATGGGGCCAGTGCTCTACTCATTGAGCCACAGGCGCCACCCTAAGCTTTACATTTTTGTATCTTTTGCACTCATATGTATTATAGACACCTAGAACTCAAGTAAGAAATGAACTCATCTCTAGTGCTCCTTACCCAAAAGAAAAATAACATTAAAAACAGAAAACTTTTCCCCTACCTAGGTTCCTAGCTCTGTGAGTTATACTCAATAATGAGGATGATTTCATTTTATATATGACATCTAGTTGTCCTATTATCATTTTTCTCCTTACCCTTTTTGTCACAATCAATACAGAGTCCTTCCTCCTGTGGCTAACTCCCACTTATCTTTCAGTTGAAATGACACTCTGAAAGGCCTTAATTAAACCTTAGACTATTGAATCTGTGTTTTTATTGAGCAGGCACCCCAAGTGATTTTCATATTGGACAAATTTGGAAAAAGGTATTCTACAACAAAATTTATGTGCTCCCTACAGTTTCCTTCCACCCTGCTTTGGAAAACTGTGTGCCTGTTAATGCTACATTAAGGCAGAGCAGTACTGATCACTTCTATGTCCTCAACATTTAGCAAATGACTTACCAAATAGAGATTCAGTCATTATTTTATAATGCATCAAAGAATGATTCTCCAGTGAAAGGCATTCATTCCTGAAAATGGAAATGTACTTGCTCAGTAATAGTTATGTTTAACATCATCAGAAACTTCTAATTTCTAAAATTGTTTTACTGATTTGTATTCCCTCTAGCAGTGTGTAAGATTTTCAAGTTTATCTACATCCTCACCAGTAGTAGCCTTTTAAAAAAATGAATGTGAAGTGATACCTTGGTGGTTGAAATTTGTATTTCCCTTATGACTAATGACATTAAGCACTTTTCATACATATATACTCTGTGTGAAGTAAATGTTTGAATGTTTTTCCCTTTTGTATGAAATTTTTTAAAAATCTTTGTACATGTTCTTTACATTATCTGAATAAGAGCCTCTGTTGCCTATATGGACTGTGAATATTTTTTCCCAGTCTTTGGGCTGTATTTTCACACTTCTAGTAGTATCTTCTCATGAGCAGAAATTTGCTTTTGCTGAATTAGAAGTAACCTTTTTTTTTTTTTTTTTTTTGAGATAAGGCCTGTTGCTCAGGCTAGGGTACTATGATGTAGTCCTAGCTCACTGCAATCTCAAACAAGCCTCTTGCCTCAGTCTCCATAGTAGCTGGAACTACAGGTGCATGCCATCAAGCTTGGCTAATTTTTGTTTTTTTTTTAACTTTTTGTAGAGATGGAGTCTTGGTGTTGCCTAGGCTGATCTCAAACTCTTGGCCTCAAGGGATCCTTCCTGGTTACCCTCCCGGAGTACTGAGATTATATGTGTGAACAACTGCATCCAGAAATCAATAATTTTTCAATTAATGCCTTTGTTTTGGAACTGAGAAATCTTTGCCTACCCCCAAAATTAAGAATATATAATCCTATGTTTTAAGAAACATTATAGGCTTGGTTTTCACATTTATAAGCATGATTTATCTCTTTTGTGTTATGTGTGACATGAGATGTGGGTTTAGGCATTTCTTTTCCTCTAGAAAAAAAAGATTGTAAAATCTAGTTGTGCCAGTACTATTTATTGAATATGACTTACACCATCTTTTCCACTTTGAATTAAAATAGTGACTTTCTCAAAAACCAAGTGACCATATATACATGTAGCTCTCTTTCTGGATTCATAGTTTGTACCTTTTATCTCTTACTATAACATACTATGCTATCAGCTACAGCTTTGTAATAATTCATGAAATACATGTCATCCAACTTCTAGATTATTTTCATTCCAGGTTCATTCCATTTTTTTAATTTGCAATTAGTTTGTCATGTTCTAAAAAAACATTCTTCTGTGATTTTGATTGGAATTATTTTGAATGTATAGCTCCATTGGTGGAGAACTAACAATGTTGAATGTCTTGGTCCATGAATATGATATAGCTCTCCATTTAGTTCCTCCTTCATTTCACCAATGTTATTAAATTTTTAATATAGAAAACACATATTTTATTACCTTTAACCACGTTTTATATTTTTATAAATGCTAGATATTGTTTTAAATTTTATTTTACAGTTTTTATTTATTTATTTATTTTTTGCGCGTTTTGGCCGGGGCTGGGTTTGAACCCACCACGTCTGGCATATGGGGCCGGCGCCCTACTCCTTTGAGCCAGAGGTGCCACCCTTTTTGTTTATTTTTTTGAGACGGAGTCTCACTACGTGGCACTCAGAGTGCTGTGGCATCACAGCTCACAGCAACCTCTAACTGTTGGGCTCAAGTGATTCTCTTGCCTCAGCCTCACAAGTAGCTAGGACTACAGGTACCCACCACAGTGCCCAGCCATTTTTTTTGTTGTTGTAGTTGTCATTGTTGTTTGGCAGGCCTGGGCCAGGTTCTAACCTACCAGCCCCGGTACATGTGGCTGGTGCCCTAGCCCCTGAGCTATACACACTGAGCCTATTTTGCAATTGTTAATAGAATATAGAAAAATAGCTGGTTTATACCCTGCAACCTTACTAAATTGACTTGTATTTCTTTGTATTTCTCTGGTTTTTCTCTGAACCCTGTGATGTGATCTGTGAATAAAGACAGTTTTGCTTCTTTTCCTTTATTGCACTGGCTAGGATTTCTAGTATAATTGTTGGGGGCCTAAATTTTTATATTGTTGAAGGAGACACCCCTGGGTTTTTCCATTGAGGGAATGGAAGGGCCCGCTCTCATGTCTCAGATGTCTTTCCCCTACCTGGGTGAAAAAGAGGCATCCCCTATTTTTCAAAATCCAGGTATCCAAGTGAAAGAAATTCTCTTGAGAGGTTGAGCATCCCCTGTTCTTCCCAGAGACTGGCGGCCCCTTCAGGGCTAGAAGCTTGAAGCAGCGCCCAGTCCTGGGCCTGAAATACAAAACAAAAATCTAGTTCAATGCCAGTCAAAGGGAATGGGAGAGCTCAGAGGCACGGAGCAGGCCAAGGGAAGTTCTATGTGAAGGTGTTCAGGAACCTTACCCTTAAATGGCAGTTGGGGCAAAATCCTCTAGAATTGTCCAACAAGCAGGTCAGAATCAGGTCGGGCAATACTGGGACCAGTTTCTGAGGGAACTGGGGTGGCTGGGCCAGGCTGCCAGCCAGTTGCCAGTCCAGGTTTTCAACCCCAAATGAAAGGGGTTCAGTAGTCTACTCAGAAAGAGACTGGGAGAGGTTCAGGCCAAGTTTAATGAAAGGGGACAGAGACCCACCTGGGCAATGATGGGTAGAGTCTGCACTGAGGGTGGTTGGAGACTAGTTTTTATACTGGGTGTAGGGGGAAGAAGATTCCACAGCTTGCTGGAAAGGCCTTTCCAGTGGAACTCTTGGAGTGGGGCCAGGTAGGCCTTTTGTTCTGGGAGGAGAGGAGGAACAGGAGGGGAAAAGGTTTAGGTCCCCAACAATAATGTCAAATATGAGAGGTGAGAGAACAAATTTATTATTTTTGACAGAAATTACTCAGTATTTCACTGTCCGTTGTGATGTTGTCTATAAGTTTGGGGGTTTTTTCTTATAGTCATAATTAGATTGAAGAAGTTTTAATGTTTGTATGTTCTGTATTTCTTATTTAGTTTCTTTTAATCAAGAAATTTTATGTGTATCACTTAAGAACTATGTTTACACTTTTAAAAATAAGGATAGTGATAAGCTACATCATTAGACCTACCCATTGAAGACAATTTAAAAACTTAGAAAAATATTTTCACATCTTCTTAAAAGCATCTAAGAACTGACCAGATAGGGTGAAATTGCAAAGCCACAATTTGGGAAAGGATGGGAAGGAACCCCCAATTTGCCCTGCATTAGGACCTTCTTTCGCCTTGAAAATATTTGCTAATTTAGAAGAAATAGCAGAGTAGTCTATGCTTTTGATAGCCTCCTGGCAGTAAGAGGACAAAACTCAGAATCCTTGGTTCATCAAAGATGGGAGCAAAGTAATTTATCCCTTCCAATGTGCTTAGGATCAGATATCAAAGGGCTGTGCCCTAGAAATTAAAGTAAACCGGACCTCCCTCTGGCTATAGCTATCTGAGCAGCCTAGAAAAATCTCAAATTTTGATTGAGATTAAAGGGATTCCAGATAACTACTAGTTCCCTGTGGCACCTGCAGAAACAAAAATTCTCTCTCTGGAAAGATGTAATAACAATATCCTTGGATTCAAATTATTTATATGTACAACTTACCATATACAGTGCTAGCATTTATCAAGACATAATCAGGAACCCAAATTGATAAGATATCATAATCCAGAAAATAATAGACAATGCAGACATCCACAGTGATTCCAGTTATATCAATTATTAGATATATTGACTATCTTCCAGGAGAGGACAGCCAACGTTAAAAATTTTACTACACATAAGACAACATTAAAAATGGCATAAGAGGGCAGCACCTATGACTCAGTGAGTAGGGCGCCCACCCCATAAGCTGGAGGTGGCGGGTTCAAACCTAGCCCCAGCCAAAAACTGCAAAAAAAAAAAAAAATGGCATAACAGATTTGGGGGAGAAAATCTAGGTAAAAATTATAGAACTGAAAAATTCAGGAAAACAAACTTAGGAATTTAACAGGTAGATTTCACATATGTATTATTTAAAGTGGTGGACAAAGGAAGAGCAGAGAGAGGGAAGGAGTGAGGGGGTGGGGTCTTGGTGTGTGCCACACCTTTTGGGGGGCAAGACACAATTGTAAGAGGGTCTTTACCTAACAAACGCAACCAGTGTAACCTGGTTTCTTGTACCCTCAATGAATCCCCAACAATAAATTTAAAAAAAAAAAAAAAGAATTAAAGTGAACTTTTTTTTTTTCACTGATCTCCAGATGTCCATCGAAGACACCTCAGCTTTCTGTATCGCAGGAATCAGAGGCTCAAAATTACTTTAGGACTCGTCGGGGCATTTCTTCTCCTGGGCTCCTCTGGGACTATTCATGTGTCCATTGGGAGTGTCTTGGTTTTCCTATTAGTGACAAGCTTGGGCTTCCTCGTCTAAATACTCACATATTTTACTCCAGTAATTTTTAGTAACTATCAAGTGGTGCAGCTATCAATGGTAAGAGTTGCACCTCTTGATAAATCAGTTTTAGAATATTTATACCTTCCAAATAAGATCCCTCATGCCCATTTATTTTTTTATTTTTTATTTTTTTGAGACAGAGCCTCAAGCTGTCACCCTGGATAGAGTACAGTGGCATAACAGCTCACAGCACCCTCTAATTACTAGGCTCAAACGAGTCTCCTGCCTCTGCCTCCCAAGTAGCTGGGACTACAGGCACCCACCACAACGCCCGGCCGTTTTTTGGTTGCAGCTGTCATTGTCGTTTGGCGGGCCCAGGCTGGATTCGAACCCACCAGCTCAGGTGTACGTGGCTGGCACCTTAACCTGTTGAGCCACAGGCTCCAAGCCCCTTATGCCCATTTATAAGTAATTCCTCTTCCCACCTCTTACACACTTCTGCTCCTCCATCCCAAGCAGCCTGTAATCTACTTTCTGTCTCTGTAAATTTGCTTTCTCTGGACATTTTATTTAAATGGAATAATACAGTATGTAACCTCTTTTGTCTGTCTTTTTTCATTCAGTGTAATGTTTTTGAGATTAATCTATGAGGTAATATGTTGATAGTTCCTTTTTATTGCTGGAAATATTTCACTCTAGAGCTAGACCATGTTATTGGCTTTGAATAACCACTCAATTTGTTTTGAAAACATTTTTTTATCTGGGTTTGACACAAAGAGAATCACATTATAGTAAGACTGTTGAGTTTTGTCTGTTTTGGGTGACCTAACACATTGGTGGTTTTCTAGATGTTCCTTGAAATTTTTTAAAAGTTACTCATATGTTGTACCAGTTTTATTATTTACTAGCCCTCTGATACTAGAATCTCTGACTATAACTGCTGTTCTATCCAATTCTTACATTACTAATAGTTTTTTAAAAATATGATGTTGAGTATAATAATCAGTTAATTTTATGTCTTTTCTAGACTGTATATCCTGATGTGATGCAGGCCACTGCAGTGGTGGAAACAGCTTGTGTTAAAGGCTACTACAGTAATGGAGGGAATCTCCATAAAGGTGAGGGTTCAGGCCAGTTGCCTTTATTCTGGGTGGAGAAGAGTGATAAATGTAATTGTGCCGAACAGTTCCTCCTTCAGTGTTGCTACTAGTTACGCCTTCCTCTTAAGATTGTGTTTTTAACTTGACAAATTTACTCAGATGATTTTGGTGGATAAGTCTAGAAAAGACCTTTCAGGGAAATGGAAGATTCAGGGAAGGGGAAAGTGAGCAGGAAGAAGGGTTTCTGTCCAGCCAGGCTTTTCAGAACTATTGACTGGTATAGTGGCACTCAGGAAAATAAGTGGAAAGTGAGCAGGCTGAATGCTGCAGCCTAACAAGTTATATGTTTTTTTCTTCCCATAAATCTGAAATTTCTTTTTCTTTGGTTATAGTTGTCATTGTTGTTTGGCAGGCCTGGGCTGGATTCAAACCTGCCAGCTCCGGTGTATGTGGCAGGCGCCTTAGACGCTTAAGCGACAGGCACCAAGCCTGTTTCATAACTTTCTAAAGGTCTATTTGTATTTATTCTGTGTTAGCAATATTATGCTGCTTTAATAATTATATCAACTGCCAAGTCTTGTCGGTTGTGGAGCCTTTATTCGACTCCTTTTCAGTGTCACTTCAGTACTCTTTTCATCTAACTGCCTTTACTGTCTTCCTTCAAGCCTTCATTCTTACTATTGCCGGTATTCCGATTCGAGTCACGTGATCACCCATTTAAGGAGCTTTTGGTAGTCTTCCCTTGCCTTAGAGTACAAGCCCAAACTACTTAGGACATTATAAAAAGCTTCTTTCAGTTTACAGATCTTGTTACTCCCGAAGAGATCTTTCACTCCAGATAAGCTAAACAACAACTTGGAAATGTCATTTCTTTTCACACAGCTAACGATCCTTGCTGTTGGATTTACATAAAATAATTTTGTATATTTCATTTCAAAATACTTCTTAAGTGTAAAGTTTTCTCTGAAATCTACTTCTTAAGCATTTGCCTGCTATGTCAGCACAACTCTCTCATCACTTTTTTCTTTAGTACATTTTTGTGTGCTTGTCTTATTTGTGACTCTTACGAAGTTTGTAAGCATTTGAGGGCAGCCCTCATAATTTTTTTTTTTTTAACGATGCCTAGGGCCAGCACTAGGAGGCACTCAATGATTTATTAAATAATTTTATAAGAAAAAAGTTTCTTATTAGACCTGTCTACAAACAGTCAATTCCTTGCCATTGAAAATTCAAGCAGAATCTTGGCTTCTATCTCAGAGTTCTCAGGCTACCATAACTATTCTATGGTATTTGGCTGAGTGACTTAAACAACAGAAATTTGTTTTCTCATACTTTTGGCAGCTGGAAGTCTGAGATCTAGGTGCCCTCGTGGTCAGGCTCTGGAGATGACTGCCTTGCTGTATCCTCACAAGAGAAGGGAAGCAATAATTCTCCTGTCTCTTCC
The DNA here is from genome assembly GCA_963573935.1 of Arctocebus calabarensis. Taxonomy (NCBI): domain Eukaryota; kingdom Metazoa; phylum Chordata; class Mammalia; order Primates; family Lorisidae; genus Arctocebus; species Arctocebus calabarensis. Next base: position 13,142 of record CAUYON010054300.1, read on the forward strand.
TGTAGGGGACTAATCCTTACGACCTCACTAAATATGATTACTTCCCAAAGGCTTTATCTCCAAATATCATCACATTTATCACATAGTAATTAGGGCTTCAATATATAAATTTAGGAAGGAGAGAGCACAGTTCAGTCTGTAATAGCCACTATATGGGATTTTTGTCAAGGATAATCTGAAAAGTATTCCTGCACTAGAAATAGTGGGAACCAGATGGTATCTAAGGGTTTTTTTATTGTTTAAATTCAGTAATGCTACTGCTGTTATAACATTCTATTCTTTTTCTTAATCAGATAAACCTTCTAAAACTAAGAAAGAAAATTTGTTACCTTCCAATGATTGTAATGAAGTCAAATTGACTTTTCCTGATGATGACTGGGATTCCTCGGCACTGGATCAAAGAGTTAATGGCAAAGAAATCAGCAATATTGACAAAATAGATTTATTGGAGTCATCTTTTTCAGTGAGTCAAGATACTAACATAGAAAGAACTCACACTCAGTCAAGTGAGTTTGAAGACAGTACTGACTATGCTTCCCTCAATGAAACATACTCTATACATTATTCAGAGTCAAAACTAAACCATGAAAGTCTTATTCTTTTAAGTTCAGAATTAGATCCTGAAATGCAGAAAAGAAAGGAGGTGCTTTTTGATTTTTTGGAACATCAGGGTAACAAGACTGTTGACTTGGAAAGAATCTACAAAATTTCAGATAGTGAGGATAAAGAAACTGCTGAAGATACACAAAAGCATGATACAGATGAAGACTCACAGCAGGAATATCACAGTGCAGAAGAACAAGAATATATAAGTAACCATTTGTATTTTGACAGGACAAAAACATTAAGTATATCTAATCTGGAAGTTGTTGAATTAAGAAATTCAGGTTATGAAGTTAAATGTGCTAGCAATCTAGAAGGTAATCATGTAAAGTTGGAAAGTGGTTCTGACCTTTCTTTAGATTCACTTGATGTTTATACACAAGAAGATTCACCTCATGTCTCCAAATTTCAGAATTCTGACATGTTAAGAGAATATCATGAAACAAAGCATGAAAAGTGTGAGGAACAAGAGACTAGTTTAATGTACCACACAGTATTTGATGAGAGTATACTAAGAAGCAGTTCTTTTGGAAACCAGGAATCTCAATCTAAGAGTGGTTTCTTTAACCCTCAAAAAGTATTAAAAACTAAAATTTATACTGAAAAAATGAAATCTCAAAAACCTGAAAGTAAAGATTTTTGTGGAAATATAACTGTTGAGAACAAAATATCACAGCACCTCAAAGATCCTAGCACATTACCACAGGACAAAGCATTAGAGACATCACTACAACCCTGTAAAGATTGTCAGACTTCCTGGACCTCTATTTTTGATGATCCAATAATTTCTGCTAGTGGATATTCACATTATAAAAGCCTACAAAATTCCCCTGACCCAGCCTTTGATTTTTCCATTACACCACCAAAGATTACAGTCAACGATACTCAGGCAATAGAAGAATTTAGCTCCCCAAAAGTTACCACTGACAATGCCACAAATAAAACATGCTTTCACAATGTGGAAGGAATAAATCTTAGGTCAGTGTCAAATGGAGCAAGTTATACAGTCACAGTTAATCAGACAGTGGATGTTAGCACTGATTTTAGGGCTTGTTTCACAACCAGCAGGGCAACAAGTGCAAGATCTTCTGTAGTTTCTACATCAAGCAACACAGAGATCACAATGATGAATAAAAAACGGCCTGGCGAATGGCAAAGTGAGGAACAAAGAAGTGTGGCTTGTAATACAGAGTGGTCATATGGTCAAGATTGTGTAGACACTCAGATGACTATAAAAGGATCAGAAAAGTCACCCTCAGATGACAGTTTAAAACCTAATGGAAATTTACTAAATAAGGTAAATTCAGTAGGATTAATAACAATTTGATTTGATTTATAAAGAGACAGTATATAAGTAGCTAACATAATAAACATTTTTGGTTCACTGAATTACATGTATATTGAGACTTTGATGAGAAAATGCTAGATGAGGGGAAGGGGTGTATTGATGATCACCAGCTCTATCTTGTGGCTTTTTTTTTTTTTTCTGAGACAGAGTCTCAAGCTGTTGCCCTGGGTAGAGTGCTGTGGCATCACAGCTCACAGCAACCTCAAATTCTTAGGCTCAATTCTCTTGCCTCAGCCTCCCAAGTAGCTGAGACTATAGGCACCCGCCACAATGCCCAGCTATTTGTTTTTGTTGTTGCAGTTGTCAGTGTTGTTTTAGCTGGCCCAGGCTGGGTTTGAACCTGCTAGCCTCAGTGTGTGTGCCCAGCACCCTACCCACTGAGTACGGGTGCTGCCTGTTGTGACTACTATTGCCACAAAGTCCATTAGAAGTGAGTTTTACATTTTACTAGTTTGGAACTCCAGATAGAACATGTGTTGTCATATATATATATAATTTAATTTAAAATCATGTTTTCAGGATTCCCTGGAATTAGGAAGAGCATCTGATATCACAGACTTAAAGAAACATCCTGAGAGGTATGTCAGATATATGAGTTTGCAAATACATATTGGGGGGGGGTGTTGAAATAGTATTTGTTTTCTGTGTAATATACTTAACCATACAGAATGATAGCTAAAAAGGACTTTAAACAATCATCTTCTCTAACTATTTGCCTTTAAACCAATAAATAAGAACAATATAGAATATTAAAGTACTTCATTTATTGAGATTTTACTCTTAATAATTCCCTTCAGAAACTCATGGGAATCTTACTTGTTCAACCCAGATGCATACTGATTTAATTTTCCATTTTATTTTATGTTATTTCCCTCTAGACAAAAACAAAAAGCACTTTTTAAAAATGTATTTACGAAGAAGTAAATAACTACTTTCACTGGTGTATTTTAATCTTGATTTTAACTTATTAATATAATTTGCTTTGGATTTATTAAACACCCTTATGACTCAGAATACAGTGAAGAACCAGGAAAAAAAAAGAGAAACAGGGAGGTGTCTAAGAAGCCAAATTAGTTATGATGTTCTAAGGTCATTTACTTTTCTCTTCATTCATTCATTCTTCTGATGAGTTTGTTTTATTTTTATTTTTATTTTGAGTTTTATTTTGCATCTCAACTTTATAAAAATAGAAGAGTTGGTTCCCAGAAGCACAGATATTGAGAACAACTGAAAGTGGCAACTGGTAACAAGGGAAGACCTCCCTTAACATTTAACACTCAAAAAATATAGTGACTGGGTTTTTCAATATAATAGCACAGCAAAATATTTGCATATGTTAATGACTCTTAATTGCTAAGAAAAATGTAAATAGTCTATTAAAAAGATAATATGTTTAAGAAAAATTTTCACCTAGAATGCTTACAACCTAAAAACACAATTGGCCAAATTTTGATTTCAGCTGAAAAATTCATTGATTCTGGGTGAAGTTTTTACCTGAGATTAGAATCCTTTTTTGGCAAAAGAAAGTATGAATTTGAGAATTGTTTGCTTCCTTAACTTCTAGAAAGAATATATTTAACTGTGACTGTCAATGTCCTTATTTTCTGAAGCTATTATGTGTTCCTATAGTCTCTCCATCGTGAGTAGAATTGATTTAAACTTGACAGGGAGGCTCGGCACCTGGGGCTCAAGCAGCTAAGGCACCAGCCACATACACCTGAGCTGGCAGGTTTGAATCCAACCTGGGCCTGCCAAACAACAATGACAGCTGCAACCAAAAAATAGCCGGGCGTTGTGGCGGCTGCCTATAATCCCAGCTACTTGGGAGGCAGAGGCAGAAGAATCGCTTGAGCCTAGGAGTTTGAGGTTGCTGTGAGCTGTGATGCCACAGCACTCTACCCAGGGTGACAGCTTGAGGCTTTGTCTCAAAAAAATAAAAATAAAAAGTAAACTTGGCGGGGAAATGTAAGAAATTTACAATGTTTCTGTAGGCCTGTCATGACTATAGAAAAATGTTTGGAATATTAGCTAATTATATATTTTATTTCAAAGGGAATATCAACTTTTTAAAGAGATGGAGAATTTGCCTTCAGTGTGTTGTCAGAAAATAATGCAGAGAGCCATGAAAGCAGAGCTACACCTTTTAAATGTTCACTACCAGATGTGTCATCAACATTGTTGTGATATGTACAAAATTGTAATGGAAAATAGGGAGAGATTAAATAGGTATTTATATGATTTTAAATCTGTATTTTAAAAGAAATTTATCACTAACTTTAAGCTTATACTGGAAAATATTTATTTTCAAAAGGGGTAATTTTTATCGTGGAAGGGGAATTTTGAAAGAGAATGGGGATAGATTGTAACTGGGCTTGTTAGCTGGGTTAGGGGTAATTGCCTTTAGAAAAAGTAGTATGTTTGAACTTTAAAGTCCAAGTTAGGATGAAGTCAGAGGGTTTTGGCATGATATTCTACCACATTCTCTGTGGTTTACATGTTGACTGTTATTTGTAATGCCCTTAGAAAAACACATTTATTGTGGTTTATTTTCTTTAACTCAACATTTAAAAAAATTTAAAGTCTACAAGAATTAGAACTAAGTGTTTAATAGTGTTAAATGGATGACTTGGGCCTAAATAATTTAGGTTTGTGAACTTTTGAACAGGAATTTATCAAGTAATTCTGCTAAGAAGGAATTAGGATCAACATTGCTATCTCTTTTGGAAGACTTGAAAGTTAGGTATGCGAGTTTGAAAGAGAAAATACAGAAGGGCATACCACTGGAAGAGCTGCCCCCATTCTCAGTAGAATCAAAATTGTTATCTATCTTCTCTACTTTTACTTCCATGGTATGTATGCATCTTTTAGAGGAAAAAATTTTACCTCATTTAGATAGAAAACATACTAAACAGATTTATTTGCTATCTTTTCAGCTCATGAAAGAAGAATCACATGTGTAAGTTGATCTCATCTAATTTAGAATTCATTAAATCTTAATTCAGTTAACTTTAAATTTTCTGTTTTGGTCCCTATTTAAAATATTCATGAATTCTTTAATGCAATGTTTATTTTTTTATTGATGTGTAATATTTGTACATATTTTTAGGGTACATATAATATTTTGTTAGATGAATAGGATGGGGAATGACCAAGTCAGTATATTTAGAATATTCATCACATCACATATTTATTATTTCTGTGTTGAGAACATTTCAAGTCCTCTATTCTAGCTGTTTTGAAATATAAAATGCATTGTTAACGATAACCTGCTATCAAACACTAGATCTTATTCTTTCTGAAGTGTTTACCTTTTTAGCTCTTCAGGAGCAGATTCTGAACTAGACAATCAAGGTGCTCAAGATGTTGATATTTCTTCAAACCTGAAAAAGACACTCTCTCAAGTAAGATTTTAAGAAAGTTTATTTGTGTAAATCTTTAATTTTATGGCTTAAATAAACTATAATTTTCAGAAACTCTTGACAGTCCTTTTCACTCAGCTACCTTATTTTGTATACTACCATTTGTGGGATGTAACTGATTGGAAGGAACATAATGATATGTTTAAGTCCAGTCCTGATTGAATAGATGTCAATAATATATGTTGAATAGGATAAGCATTTAATTTTATCACCAAACCAGGAGACTTTTGAGGGTGAAAGAAAGTAATGTTAATTCACCATAGCAATAGGTAGTACGTATAAGTATGGACTACCCGAGGCAAACCATGATATATTGCCACCATCACATTGAACCAGTTTAGTTAAAACTAATTACTTACACCTTTATCTCATGAAGTAGAATAAAGTAATGTTCCATTTATTGTAGGTAGAGCAAAGTTTTAATTTCTCCTTTGTTGAAAAATGATGAAAATAGTTTTAAATGCCTCTTATAGAGTTTCTCATCCCCAATGAAAAATTTGTCAGAAAAGATGGTTTAATCTAGATAAGAACACTCTGAGGGTGATTGGTGGGACCACGCCTATGGTGCATTTCACAAGGGTACATGTCAAATCTATTAAGTGTAGAGTATAAATGTCTTAACACAATAATTAAGAAAGTGCAGTAAAGGCTCTGTTAACCAGTTTGTTGTATTTCAAATTATATATAAAACCAGTACATTGGGTGGCACCTGTGGCTCAGTGGGTAGAGTGCCAGTCCCAAATACTGAGGGTGGCAGGTTCAAACCCGGCCACGGCCAAACGGCATATGATGGTAAGGTGCCTGTCACATAGTAAGAGTGAAATAATTGTTAGTCCTGTTCATTGTTTTTATTATCCTCAGATGTCTTTGATTTCTGACAATAGTCATCCTAAACAAGATACATCACCCAAGAAAGAAGGTATGAAAAACGGTGATATAAATGTTGACTTTAGTCAGCTGAAACTTGATGATAAAGGTTAGTATAAAAATATATTATCTTGTATAATTATAATTGCCAGAAGACAAATAATTAAGGTTTAAAATATCTCTAGTGTTCATTAAATTAAAATAAATATTTTTAATTGACTAAATGGTATCATTTTGATTTTGATTATGAATATTAGGTACATTCTTAGTATTTCTACTTACCTTTAAAGTCACTTGATATGTTTGATAGTGCCAAATAATAATACAGACTTTTATCCTTCTGCTTCATGTTTCCAATGCGACATCTCTTTCTTGTGTCTAATTTATCTCTCTGTAAATTGTGTACATTTTTTAAAGTTTTGTCTTCTCAGAAAAGAGATTATAGTCATTCCAAAAATATCATTAATTTTAATGATAGAAAGAATTGCAGCATTGTTTAATCCTTTAAAAGATGCTTTCTATTTTTCTGCATATAATGTCTTTTTTTCAATAAAGAACAATTATTAATAAAAAATCACAAAAGTAAGAGTTTTAATAAGCTGGGAATCAGTGTTATTTAAAGAAAAACTAAGAAGCATAGAACTCAGAACACAACTTTTTATTTGGTGACTGTAGAAATTTCTTCTCAAAGAATCTTTATGCCTGACTTGGTTCTCTTGTTTTGCTAATATTCATCTTTACATTTATACATATTAATAAAACAAGTAATCAGTATCACATTGATTCATAATATTTTCTAGGTAATTTTTTTAGAGCGTGAAACATATGTAATTAATGGCTCATTGTGTTCAATTTATTAGACTTAAGAAATTACCAAGAAATAAGCGAAGACTGGTTTGATGCTAAAGAAAACCTAACAGAAGTTGACTTCTCAGGAATACAAGAAAATCAAATAGAACAAGATAGATGGAATCCAAAGTTTACACTAGGTTGGTTTAAGAATTTACTGAGAATCCTGACCTATTTATAAGACAGTCCTTACCAGCTTCTGTGTTGTGTTGAGTGACTGATCTGTTGTAATATTTTATTCCTATTTGTGGCTCTTCTTTATACAAAAATGAGAAATTGGCCAGTTGGAGACCAACTTTTTAAAGAGAAGAAAATTACTAAAAGCTTAAATCTCACCTTCATTCTTTTCCTTTAAACCTTTATTGGGCATTTTCCAGGAGTGAGAACATAGTGAACAAAACCAACATCTCAGGTTTTATGAGGTAACCTGCATTAATCTATTAAATTGCTGTTAGATATAAAAATGATTATTTTCCCTCACTTCAGTAATTTCATTTTTCAAGAATATTTTCATCTTTAGTCCTTAAATGCTTATAGTAGATTTTTCTCTAGTGCCTGTGATTATTGCCATACTATTATTATTATCTTGTATTATTATTATCTCTTATGCTAGTTGTGCTACTTTCCTTATTCTTTTTTTTTTTTTTTTGAGACAGATTCTCAAGTTGTCACCCTGGATAGAGTGCTATGGCATCACAGCTTACAGCAACCTCAAACTCTTGGGCTCAAGCAATTCTCTTGCCTCAGCCTCCCAAGTAGCTGGGACTACAGGTGCCTGCCACAACACCTGGCTATTTTTTTGTTGTAGTTGTCATTGTTTAGTAGGCCCAGGCCAGATTCGAACCTGCCAGCCTTGGTATATATGACTGGGCACCCTACCCACTGAGCTATAGGCACTTCCTACCTTCCATTATTCTCATCTGTATATTTTTGTGGGGTTTTTATTTTATTTTATTTTTTGAGATAGAGTCTTACTTTATCACCCTTGGTAGAGTGCTATGGCATCATGGCTCACAGCAATCTCAAACTCTTGGGCTCAGGTGATCCTCTTGTCTCAGCCTCCCAAGTAGCTGGGACTATAGGCACCTGCCACAACACCCTTCTATTTTTAGAGACTATGAGGGTCTCACTTTGCTCAGGCTAGCCTTGAACTCCTGAGGTGAGGTAGTCACCTGGCTCAGCCTCCCAGAGTGCTAAGATTACAGGTATAAGCCACCACTCATGCCTATAATCGGCTAGGTTTTTTTTAATTCCATAATTACAATGGCTTTATCTTTTTTTCCTGTTGTATAAATAATAGTTTACCAAGATTTTTAAATAAAATATAAAAATGTAAGAAAATTAAAATTACCTTAACTTTCTCCAACATATAATAACCACTGTGACTATTTTAGTGACCATTACAATGCATTTCTTTACATATATATTTAATACGGTTATATAATTTAAAATAAATAGTATTATATCATCTACTTTTATTGTAGCTATTTTTTTCTTTCCTTGCATTATTTTTCTCCATATCACTTATTACAGTACTGTATGTTTTGCTTACTTGACACTTGATTACTTGGTTGACTGCCTTCCCACTCTTACATATTAGCTTAGCAACAGATTTTTGTTCACTCCCTGTCACTAGTGTCAGATACTGTATGTAGCCCATAGGATATGTTCAATAATTTTTTTTATTGAACTAGTGAAGGGTTAGGTGATAGGTTAATGTATGTCTTCTGATTCTTACTCACTGCCCTCTTACTGGACAGTATCTCTTTACTTGCTCTTCACTGCAGTATAAAAATATACAGCTAAGTTTCACTATTTTCTCTGTATAATACATTTGGGATACAAAGAGATGAACAAATTAAATGAAGGTAATGAAGAAGGTTAGATACTAATTACCTAAAGATGAAAGACTGCTTGAATTCCAGCACTAACACTTACTAGATTTGTGACCTAAACTCCTAAGACTTCAATATCATCAGTAAAATGGAAATAATAATAGCTACTTCACAGGTGTTTTGGACAATCATGTGAGATGATGTATATTAAGTGCTACTGATTTGAATCTCAATGTAGTGACTTTTTATTTCAGATCAGGTTTTTTTCACAAAAGAGATTATGAGAATACAGCCTAAGAATTCTGAATTTTTTTAGTCAGAGAAAAATAACATCTTTAATCCTAGTATTTGTGGTTTCCAAAATCATACTCAAGTAATCTGTCTCTTCTGTTTTTTTCTTACATGCTCTTGTTATCACTAGCTGTATATTTCATGTTGATAATTTGTCTAATTAAAAGGTTTCCTTGGTATTATTTGTCCAGCAAAAGATTGTATGTAATAAGAGCTCTCAAAACACTTATTAGTATTAGCACTAAGGAGTTACGATCCTTTGTATATCCAGAATTCTCATAATACTTCTCTGAACCAGAGACAAATAACAGAATTTCTTAGTGATGTTCATTCAGCCCATGATTTTTATATTTATGGATTCAACTAACTTTGGATGGAAAATATTTTTTAACATGTATTAAACATATTCTGGCATTTTTTCTTGTCATTATTCCCTAAAAAACGCAGGATAACAACTATTTACATGGAATTTACATTGTATTAGGTATTATAAGTAATCTCAAAATGGGTTGAAGCAGGGGTGTCCATTCTGCAGTGCAATCTGCATCCCATAAAAAGTATGCACCAAAATTTTTTTTTTTTTTTTTTGCTGTTAATCAGCTTTCATTACATGTTTAATGTGTGGCCACAGGCAAGTTTCATTCTTTCTTTTTTTTTTTAATTTAATTTTATTTATTTATTTTTTGTTGAGGATTCATTGAGGGTATAAGAAACCAGGTTACACTGATTGCCTTTGTTAGGTAAAGTCCCTCTTACAATCGTGTTTTGCCCCCAAAAGGTGTGGCACGCCCAGACCCCACCCCCATCGGTCCTTCTCTCTCTCTCTGCTCTTCCTTTCCCCACCCCCTCCATCATTCTTTCTGTCTCTGCTCTCCCCTTACCCAACCCCCACCGTATCATTAATTGTCATTAATTGTCCTCATATCAAAATTGAATACATGGGATTCATGCTTCTCCATTCTTGTGATGCTTTACCGAGAATAATGTGTTCCACTTCCATCCAGCCTTCCATATAAAGGCTGTAAGTCTCCATTTTTT
>CAUYON010054302.1:0-25106 GCA_963573935.1 Arctocebus calabarensis
CACCTGTAGTCCCAGCTATTTGGGAGGTGGAGGCAAGAGACTCGCTTGAGCCCAGGAATTGGAGGTTGCTGTGAGCTGTGATGCCACAGCACTCTATCCAGGGTGACGGCTTGAGGCTCTGTCTCAAAAAAAAAAAAAAAAGATTTGATAATGGTCTTAAAAATCCTTTGGTTCTCCTACTCGGGAGGCTGAGGCAAGAGAATCGCTTAAGCCCAGGAGTTGGAGGTTGCTGTGAGCAGTGTGACACCACGGCACTCTACCCAGGGCGATAAAGTGAAAATTTACAAAAAAAAAAAAAAAAAAAAAGACCTGTTCCCCTGCTCCTACTTGGGACTCAAAAAAAAAAAAGAAGTAGCTCCCACGTGCACCCTGCTCTGGAGGACTGTCCTTAGCCAACTAGAGTCTTGACAGGTCATGCCCTGCTCTCTTTGCCTAATGATTGTAAGATGAGGGGGCACGAAGGTCCGTCCTTCCTCTCTTCAAGGCAGGATACATTCTGTAGTGTAGTTCTTGCTCTGGAGTTCCCCTGGAATCGGGCTGAGGCTGGATTCTTCCCATGTTGGCACAGCGCCTCCCCTGCACTACACGGTCTTTCTCACCCCTTTACCGGTGCACCCCTCCCTCAGTAAAGCCCTTTGCTTCCAGGGAGCCTCATGTAAGTTCAGCACCTCCCAAACCTGGGTGCCTGTGGCTAGTTGTCCCAACCTCTGTTGTCTTAATTCTGAATATCCAGCAGGGAGAAGTGGTTTGGCTCAGGCTGAGCCCAGCCCAGCTTCTGGGAGAACACCTGGAGTTCATGCCAGGTGACCACTGGGGGTCCAGTCCAGGTGCAATCTTCTATGGCTGGAGAGGGCACAAAGTTATACAGGATGAACAGAAGAGGGCGACAGCTAAGGAGGCAATTCTCAGAAAAGGCTAGTCAATTCCTGCAAAAGAGGACCCTGCCGCACGTCCTCCTCCTCAGCTTTTCTTGGCTCTTGGCTGGGACCTCACTCTGCCTCCTCATTCCTCATCTCTCTCCCCGTCTGCAGCCCAGTTTCAAATCGGAGAGTGAGTTACTGAGAGTGGCACGAGGTGACATAGAGAGGACTGGGTTGAGTCTTAGGAAGCCTGGAAGATGGTCCTGACTCAGCAGCTCACTTCACCCTCTGGGTCTCAGGCTCTAAGGTAAATTAGAGAGTCAGTTTGCTGATTCAAAAGTCAGTGCATCTCTGAAAACAAATGGTGAAATCCAGGTCTTTAATCTCTGTGTTCCCAAGCTCAGCACAATGCCTGGTACAGAGTAAGAACACTCAATAATGTATTATCAATAAGGAGTTAGTCTCTAAAACATGAAATGACAATGAATTGCATTAAGACTTAAGGTAGAGCATGACCCCAAAGTATGCAATGTTCTGAGTGTGGAGCCTGTTAGCCATAACTCACTATGATGAGGGCGCAGTTGTGCCAGTTCTCTGTTAAGTACTTTACTGATACTGTGGAACAGTAAGACTTAGACATCTAAAATAATTTAAACCATTTTATTATGCTTCTAGAATCTATGAGTTAGGAATTTTAACAGGACACCAGGGTGGCTGGCTTTTCTCTGTTCATAAAGTCAGGGGCCTCCATTGGGAGGATCTGATGTCGGGTAGTGACCTGATAGCTGGAGTTGGAGTCACCTGGAGGTGTCTTCACTTACAGATCAGTGGTTAAGGATTGGCTGGACCTCAGCTGGGGCTGTTGACCAAAGTACCTATAGTTTCTCCCGGGGGCTTAGGCTTGCTGGCCTCTGCCTGGCAGGACTTTTTCTGTGGCTGCTCAGGGCTCCAAAAGCAAGTAGAAGCAAGTAGAACCCATTTACAAGCCAGAAGAGAAGTTTCATCATTTTTATGATCTAGCCTCAGAAGTCAACTGTATTATTTCTACCACATTCTATTATAAGCAGGTCACAAACTCATCCCTACCTAATTATAGATGAATTAGGCACCACCTTCTTATGGAATATGTGGGATGGGACATATGGTTGTGGCTGGGATGGGACACATACTTGTGGCCACATTTGGAAAATACAATCTGCTATGCATGCACTATCTCATCTAATGCTTCCATTATTCTTGGAAGTAGGTATTGTCCCTCTTTACAGATGAAGAGACTGAGTCTCAGCAGGGGTAAGTAACTTGCCTCTGGCCAAAGCCAGTATGTAGCAGAATCTTTACAAAGAGTCTTTACAAAGAGTCCAGAGTCTTTAAACCAAGTCTGTACAAAACAGGTGTTCTCTAACAGCCCATGATGCTGCTTATCGGAAAAGGGAATAGAAGAAAGTAAAAGATAGTCACAGGCCAGTTCTTCCTATGTGCAGGATCAGGACTGCATAAGAATTCTTTTCTCCCATATCCTTAATGTCAGAGTTAATCTTTCCTGTATTGATAAAGGAATCTGGTTCTTGTGAGGAACTTCCCCAGGTGTTGCTTCCTGGAGACTGGAGACTATGCAGATATTGTGTGTACCATTGATGCCTCAAGTCTCCCAGATATGCACCAAGCAGAGGGTTGCTATCTGCCCACCCCCAGCCCGGTCCTGGGGCAGAAGGGTCTGGGGAGCGGGGAGCAGGAGCAAGCGCTGATCCCTTCTGGGAGGCAGCTCGCAGAACCAGTTTGTGCCAGAAATACCTTCTCTGCTGCGATCCCCTTTTGATTTTTTTTTTTTTTTTGAGACAGAGCCTCAAGCTGTCACCCTGGATAGAATGCTGTGGCATCACAGTTCACAGCAACCTCCAATTCCTGGGCTCAAGCGAGTCTCCTGCCTCCGCCTCCCAAGTAGCTGGGACTACAGGCGCCCGCCAGAACGCCCGGCCATTTTTTGGTTGCAGCCGTCATTGTTGTTTGGCGGACCCGGGCTGGATTCGAACCCGCCAGCTCAGGTGTACGTGGCTGGCGCCTTAGCCCGTTGAGCCACAGGCGCCGAGCCAATCCCCTTTTGAAACAGCATCTTCCCTTTAAGTTCAAACAAGGACCACATGTTTTAGGAAGTCATGTGGAATGTTTAGATGGTACTTGGCACTCGCTTGCTGTGTAGATTTTTGTGATCTAAACCCTCCCGTCGGTCCTCTAGGCCTCCAAAGGACAAGAACCACGCTACTCGTCCTCAGTTCTCCTCCCCTCCCTCCCCTCCCCCATAACAATACACCACTGTTAGTAGGTACTCAATAAATACTGACTGATTAGGTCAAAAGGCCTCATAAAGTTTATTGTTGTATTATGACAGGAGGACATGTGCTTCTTCAAAAGCATTCTTTGAGAACCTACTGTATCACAGGCATTGTGCTGGGTGCTAACAACTCACGTGCCCCAAGAGCAGGAATTTAGAAAATCAAATGTAAGCTTTTGGACACTGCAGCAGGTAAATAACATCAAAATTGAACTAACATCAAGAAGCAAAGCATCCTTGATCAGATTAAGAGGCCGTCATAATGGTCCATTAGAGGCAAGTGCTGTAAGGTCACAATCTCTATCAGCTGTCAGATGAGTCTAGAGTCAGATATTTAGACAGTCCCTGAATAGGATTTTTAAAACCCTAAATCTTGATTTGAGTTTCTCCTGTAACTTATCTAAGTAATGCTTCTAGCTGAGGCTATCAGGCAGAAAAGGACGAGTCTTACTATTCTTTATTTCAAATTCGTTCTCTTATAATAGGCAAATTTCTCTTCCTTTCTTTTAATTTATTACCACTTCACCTAAAAATGTCCCTAAAAGCCATGACCTTTGGAAACACCTTTGAATGTCCAAAATCAGCTGATCCACGGACCACCAATGTTCATACATTAGGATTAATCGATTTCAGTGCTTCAGCTTCACTCGTGATTCATACCATAAATACTTGATCCACATATAAGCCTATCGTATAAAACTATTTCCTCCATATGCCATCAAGAATAAAACAACTCCTGTAAATAATTACCTTTGGGATATGAAAGAAAATGTAAACATTTTATTTGGCAGTTGTTTCTGAACACATGAATAAATAAATGGAAAAGTACATATTGATATTTCTTTTTGGAGTAACAGATACCATTAAACGCTTATTTACACATCTTCACTGCAAAGAACAGTTACACAATTGAATTTTGTCTTATAAAAGATAACTTCCCACACCACTGGACTGGATGGTTAAGGATGGAGATACTGGGAGTGCTTAGTTCTAGCAGTCTCAATGTTTGAAAGGCATTCATTTGCAAGTGTGATAAGAAGAGTCATCATGCATTGAGTTCATCTGGGTCATGTACTGTAGAAAGTTTCTGATGGCAGCCACAGAATTTGGTGTCTCATGCGCTTAAGTCAACTATGACGTGTTTGTAAATCTGTGTATTTCCCTTAAAACTGGAAGCAAAAAGAAAATTACGCTTATTAATGGACACATGAGTGAAGGATCGTGGTGCCTGAACGTTTAATTCCTGAAATTTCACAAATTTGGCTTTTTCTGCATCCCAGTTATATACTTGAGTAAAGGAGTAATCGCTCCCCAGAATTGCATATTGGTAACTATTTATCTGAAGAGGCTGGAAAACCATAGATCCTCGCGACGGCATCCTCTGAATATCCTGGAATGAGGCGCCTCCCCATTTCATGACTTTGGAATCGCCAATGAACCTTGTCAAGCAAATGTACACATCGCCTTTCACGGAGAAGTGCTTTACAGCATACACATCCTCCATGTTGGGAATGTCAGTTTGGTTAGTGAATAATTGTGTTGCTTTGTTCCACTGATAAATTACAGGACGCTGGGAACTACTGGACAGGATTAAATGAGGCGTTCTGAGTGTCTGCGGTGTTCTGACGATTTCGAGATATTCCACATCGGTGTCCCTGTACCAAGCGTGTAAGGATTGATGGGAATAGAATCCATTTCCGTTCCATTTGTAAATGGTAGTAAACCCGGCTTTTGAACTGTCAGCAACGACAAAATACCAGTTGTTTTCAATCTTGAATGTTTCAATGTCATTGGGTTTTCGAATTTTGAGAATTTCAATATCCTGGATTTTTATGAATTTATTTGCAAAACTGTCCCGCTTATAGATGTGAGAGCCACCAAATAGCTGGGCCACAATAACATAGAGCTGAGTGTCAATGACTATAGGCTTGCACACTACAGTGGATGTGCCTGGGGAAAGACAAATAAGAGATTAGTTGCATGGCCATCTTCTGTCGGAGCATGCAAACATGCAGGCGGGGGCCATACAACTTCCACCCAAAACAGCTTGAAATGAGATTTCTGTGGTTGATTACACAAAGTCAATTTCCAAGGCCTGATGGCAGAAGTGTCCTGAAATTCTATCTTTGCACCTCATGGAGCCTTGTTACAAACAACTGAGTCATCATGTCATATCCAGCCCTCTCTGGATGTTCAGGGCATGTAGCCACAATCTGAGTTTTCTCTTCTTACTTCTTGAAGAAAGAAAGCATTGCTTCACCTGCCACATCATGGATCAGTCATAGTGGTTCTAACACAAACTATCATTTATTGAGTACCTACTGTGTGCTTTGTCAATTCACTTTGGTAAATTTTCTGAACTATCTTAACAGAGAGATACAATGTGTCATTATTCTTCCTTTTCCAGATGAGTATACCAAAACTTACAGAGGACAAGTTCCACCAGCAAAAGTCACACTTGGGGGCTTGGCACCGATAGCACAGAGGTTACAGCGCCGGCCACAAGCACCAAGGCTGGCAGGTTTGAACCTGGTTCGGGCCAGCTAAACAACAGTGACAACTGTGACAAAAAAAAAAAAAAGCCGGGCATTGTGGCAGGGGCCTATAGTCCCAGCTACTTGGGAGGTTGAGGCAAGAGAATTGCTTAAGCCCAAGAGTTTGAGGTTGCTATGAGCTGTGATGCCACTGCATTCTACCGAGGGCAACAAAGTGAGACTCTGTCTCCAAAAAAAAAAAAAAAAAAGTCAGATTTGAGATTCAAACCCGGGCTTACCAGCATCACTTTGTTTTAAGACCAAACTGGGGAGAAATTACCCATTCCAAGGCTTCCAAATTTCCACAAGGTTCTGGAACCATCCTATGAAGTCTAGAACTGTGAACTGGGCAACCCACTGCTCTACCTGGTTGTTGTTTTGCTCTAAGTGTGAGCTGTCTTTTTTTCTAGAACAACCTGACTTCCCCTGATGAAGGAAAGAGATGTCACTTGTCACTCTTCTGGAGCTTCAGGTCACTCACTGGTGACAGGAGACATGAGAAGGAACCCTTGAGAAAATTGTAAGAGGGTACAGCCATGGGTGATACACCTGAAAGTTATTTGGAAAAACCTCAAAAAATGATACAGGGTCTGTCAGTGGTGTAGCATGGAATCGTTTTGGTAAGATTTTGACATTAATCAATAGATTCTGATTTCCTAGAGGGAACTTGGCTCTGAGAAATCCAGAGACAGATCAGGAAAATACAGGACTCAGGCCTCTTCTGACTGCAGCTCTAGGGACTGTGAGGCAGAATGTTCTGTATGAACTCTTTCTACTAACTGGTTCCATTCATAGACAAAATTTTTTTATTTGAGACTCTTTTCAGAACTAAACTGATCGTGTGACTTTGGGAACATCACTTAACTTCCCCAGGGTTCAGCTAGCTCAGGAATGGCCTCTACATTTCAGTACATGGACCAATGTTGATCAACTGATTGACAGTGACACTAGCAGTCTAGGACGGGGGATATTGCCATGTGACACATCTTTGTAATCTACTGTGATTTAAATGTTTGTGTCCCTTGAAAATTCATGCTGAAACTTAATCCCCAAAGGAACAGTACTAAGAGGTGGGGTCTTTAGGAGATGATTAGGTCATGAGGACTCCACATTCATAAAAAGGATTAGTGCCCTCACAAAAGGGCTCCAGGGAGTTTGTTTGTCCCTTTTGTTTCTTTCTGCCATGTGAGGACACAGAGAAGGTGCCACGTTTGGAGTGGAAAGCATAGATTTCCCTGCCTCCGGAACTCTGAGAAAGATATTTTTTTGGTTACAAATTACCCAATCTGAGGAATTTTTGTTGTTACCACAGTAGGGACTAAAACATCATCTTAGACAAATAACTCTGAGGCGCCCTCTAAAGGTCAGCAAGTGTATAATTCATTTTTCTTTTAAGTGCTTATCTAAAGAGTCATTTGAAAATTTGATTGAACAGGAGACCCTGGTTTAGACCACTCATAGCCCTGCTGCAGTCCACTGGAAAACTTACAAGGGTTTAAGGAGAAGGGGAAGCACAACCTTTTTTCTTTTCCTTTTTTTTTTTTTTTTTTTCTTGAGACAGAGTTTCAAGTTGTCGCCTTCAGTAGAGTGCTATGGCGTCATTGCTCACAGCAACCTCAATGTCTTGGGTTTATGCGATTCTCTTGCCTTAGCCTCCCAAGTAGCTGGGACTACAGGTGCCCACCATAACGCCCGGCTATTTTTTGGCTGTAGTTGTCATTGTTATTTGGCAGGTCTGGGCTGGATTCGAACATGCCAGCTCCAGTGTATGTGGCTGGTGCCCTACCCACTGACCTATAGGCACCGAGCCAACACAACCTTTTTCTTGAGATAGGATTCTAAAAAGGTCTCAGCTTAGAGAGAATCTCTTCATCTAAGTAACCTCGGTCTCAAGCAAGTCCCAGACTTGTTTTGATCCTCTGAACAATGGGGCTGATGGCCACCAGCAAAACCTAATTATGGCCTTTCTGAGCCTGGTCTAAAGGGTGACCTTTTATTGGGAGGTTTGAGTTCTCTTAGGAGATGATTCAGAGTTGTTAGAAGCTAAAGCTGATATAAAAGTTTCAGAGGAAGCTCTGTGTTCTAATTTACATTATTTTAAAAATTGTTGAAGTTGGACAAAAACTTAAGAGATCACCTAAGTGTAAGTTTTCATGGAAAGAACTGCATTTCATGGCCAAACACAGTATGAAAAATACTGGAAAAGGGATGGGTGCAGTGGCTCACGCCTATATTCCTAGCACTCTGGGAGGCTGAGGCAAGAGGATCCCTTGAGCTCAGGGGTTCAAGAACAGCCTGAGAAAGACCAAGACTCCATCTCTACTAAAAACAGAAAAGTTAGCTGGGCATGATGGCAGGCACCTGTAGTCCCAGCTACTCAGGAGGCTGATGCAGGTGAATCACTTGAACCTGGAGTTTGAGGTTGTTGTGAGCTAGTCTGATGCCATGGCACTCTAGCCTGGGCAACACAGTGAGACACTGTCTCAAAACAAAACAAAACAAACAAAAAGACCTGGAAAAAGTTTACTCACATCAGGACTTCTCAGAGCCTCTAAAGCATGTATTTTGAATCTCCAAGAGGGAGATAAAGTTCACAGATTTATTAGACCACAAAACCCTTTTTGTTACAAATCAGATAATTAGCATTTTGTAGAAGAAAAGTTTGTTTAACAACGTTTGGGACTCATTGATCTAAAATAATCTCCTTATTTTATGGTTAAGAGAAAGGAAAAAGAGGCTCGGCGCCCGTGGCTCAACGGGCTAAGGCGCCAGCCACGTACACCTGAGCTGCAGGGTTCGAATCCAGCCCCGGGCCCGCCAAACAACAATGACGGCTGCAACCAAAAAATGGCCGGGCGTTGTGGCGGGCGCCTGTAGTCCCAGCTACATGGGAGGCGGAGGTTGCTGTGAGCTGTAATGCCATTGCACTCTATCCAGGGTGACAGCTTGAGGCTCTGTATAAAAAAAAAAAAAAAAAAAAAAAAGAAAGGAAAAAGAAAAAGGGGGACTGAGTGAGGGTGAGTGGGTTGCCCAGCTAGAATGTGGCAGAACCTCGATTAGAACTCATAATTTCTAGCCCAATATATTTCTTTGAAAAATATAATCCAACTTTTATTGTATATTTATTATCCTAGGTCCTATGCTAAATTTTTTGAACACATGATCACATTATCTAACTAACAATCCTACAAATTAGGAATTATTTCCATTTTACAAGTGAGGAAATTAAGTCTTAGAGAACAACCCCTGCTCACTTAGTAAACAGCAGTGTTAAAATTCAAATGACTACAAGCCTGCTCACCACATTCTCCCATAGCATTTCTGTTGCCTTGGCTGAAGCCATTTAACTTTCCATTCAAAATATTAACAGGTTTTTCATACCTGTAATGTTGTCATAATTCCGGAAAGTCTTTTCTACGTGGTCCCATTCAAGGAAAATGCATTTTCCAGTAAAGGGCTGGGCGATGACTACATACTCATCGTTGAGATAAGAAAAAGTGTCTATGGACAGAGATTGATAAGGCAGGTCTTGAGACTTTGCAAATTCTGCAAAAATAGGAAATGATGATATGTAACTGTGAGCTAATACTGCTTTCCTTGGCTAGATCTCAAATACCCATAAGAAATACATTTGCTTTAGAGAAATAGTACAACTGCCATTCTACTTTTCTTTTAAACACATGAAATTTTTAATAGTTCATAATTTTTTTTAAATTCATTGTTCAGCTCCTTTTTATAAGGACATAACAATACCAGTTCCTGCATAAATACATAGCCTTTACTTTAATTTTGTGAGGTGGAATGATTTTTAATATATTACCTGTAATGATACAATCAAAGTCCTTGGAAGAGAGACTATTGATTTTGCGCTTCTTGTATTCTGGAGGGCCTTCGCAGTAGATGTCTTCAACAGTTGCATTGGTGTGGCTGAGCCATTCTACCAGCCATTTGAGTTTACAGTCGCAATTAAAGGAATTCCCCCTCAGATCCCTGGAAGACAAATTTCAGCTGCTTTTGCTGTACAAGGACCCAACTCAACACAGGCATGACTTCTATATCAGCAATTAATGTGAGCAGAATGACCTTACCTGGCTTTACATTGTATCCCATAATCTGCCTTGAAACTGACTGACCATTCAGTTTGGGGTCAGAGAGTTACTATAGTGCACCCTTGAAGGCCACCCCAGGCAATGGAGCCTCATAACTTACTCCCTCTTGGATTCCAAGGTGACTTATTCTAAAACTGTGCTGTCAATAGAAATAGCACGTGAGCCATATATATAATTTAAAATTTTCCATAGCCACTTTTTAAAAAGTAAAAAGAAACAGGGATAATTAATTTTAACAATATATTTTATTCAACCCAATACATACAAAATATCATTTTGATGTGTCATAAGCGTTATTGACATGTTTTTGCATTCTTTTTTATACCAAGTCTTTGAAGTCACATGTGTATTTTATACTTACAATATATCTCAATTCAGATGCTAAGTTTTTATCAGAAATATGTGACCTGAATTTAGATTTCATAAAATTTTGAGTTGAAAGAAATAAGATTTGTACACCCAAGTTGTTCCACAGATACTTAAAAGTTTTCCAATAACTGAACTGAGAACTAGCTTTAGAATTTAATTAAAAAAAAATTAAGTAGAATTTAAAATTCAGTTTCTCAGTGGCACTAGGACCACATTTCAAGTGCTCAGTGAACACAAGTGTCTGGTGGCTACGGTGTTAGACAGCACAGGTCTAAAGGATAGAAGGTAGTGATTATAGTAATGTCTTTCATTAAACTGAGTGAGCTATTTGCTTTTCTTCTTCCTCAGAACGGGAATTAATCCTGATCCTCTTCCATGGTCTACAAATTTGGTTTTAAATGAAAATGACCTTGACACAGCAGAGTTAACACAGACATACAAAGGCTCCTACTTGTAATAAATTATACAGCATACATAGTTTAAATTCCCACATATGACCCCAACTCACCAAGTTCTCTGTTTATTTGCATTGCTTCTGTTCAGGAATTCCATCTCCTTTCCTGGTCATACAGAATTCCTAAGATAGGTGCTGCCTTCTCTTCACATAGCACATAAATAACTTTTAAATACCCAAAGATTTTTAAGTGTTTTTTAGGAGATACTTTCAAGAAAGCCAAGAAATCCACTAAAAGGCAAGTTGGCATGAATCCTTGTATTTTGAAGGTAATTCTTGACTTGGTAGGCCCCAAAGGCCAAACACATCACGGGATTCCCTAGAGATTGAGCCAATTTCTGAGTTTTGTTTACTAGTGGAGGGTGCAGACTGACACAAGAACAGGATCAAATCGAGTGTCCCCCTGTAAGCTACATCCCCAGATGCCATGGAACATCATCTAATGTTCCAGACATTTCCAAAACTGAGCTCATCTCCCAAGAGGTTCTGACCCAGAATGATAAGCAGCAAATTTGGGGGGCTACTATAAACCACAGCAGATAACTGCAGTCTGTCCAGGACTGTTTTGAAAGTGTCCTGATTTGGGCACTCTCTGGGAAATAGCCCATCATTCAGGAAATGGGGCAATAGGCGTGGAGGAGGGGCTGGGGGAATACTGCCAGGAACAAAGAAAGTTTTTCACTAGTTTACTGATTTGAAGTTGGATATTGGACTTAGGGGAAAAATTATTTGACTCAGATTTTTTGTTATTAGGGAAAAATTGTTTTGAATATATATCCTAAGCAAAGTACCTGAATAACAATAATAATAAAACTTTTGTTTTCATGTATCCTTCCTTTGTTCCTATATTCTATCTACGACATTTAAATACCTTTCTAATGCTCTGGAAGGCATTTAATGAAGCTAAATTGATTTTGAAAGAGTTGGGCATATATTACTTGCTTTGCTTACAGCAAAATATACAAATTCCTTACAAAGATCTTTCACTCTGAGGCTTAAAAGTCAAAGTTTGAAAGCTCTTTTGTTTGAAAAAGGGTCAAAAGTAATTAAGTTCATTCCCTTCCTGGGGCTTAAGCCAAATTCCTGGGGATTAAGCCTGGAGTTGTTGTTCAGTTTAATGAGAGAAAAGGCAAACTTTCCCTCTTCCCCCATTTCCTGCTCCCTTTCTCTGTTGACTGACCAACCCAAGGGTATAAACTTTCATCTTTTCTCTGTCAGTTTCCCAGACTCCTTTATGTTATTCCTTTGCAGCCCCATTTCCTGGACCTTATGAGAAAAAAAGGGATATTGAAATTTCTATGTGGGTCTCTTCTTCCCGCCCCCTCAAAGTCCCTGGTCAACACTCCTTGCCACATAGACATACGTTTTGTCAAAGGAATGCCTGGGTACTATACATTCAGAATTTCAAGTGGCAAATACCATAAAAAGATTCAAATGTTAGTCCATGTGAATTTAAATTATAGGCCAATATAAAATTAAAATTAAAAAATTCTAATTTAATTTAGAAGCCAATTAAAAGTTCTAATCATCAATGCCAGGCTTCCTTATTAATTACTGCAAATCAATGAATTGTTCAGTGATTTCTTAGGTCCTCTTACACATTTGTTAAAGAATCCAGGCCTTTGAAAATATCTTTTGGGAGGGTCTGGAGATTGTTGTTTGCGAGGCTCCTAGAAAAAAAAGAAAGCAATTTAAACTATAGAGATAAATTAAATCAATGCATTGAATGATAATGCTTGGTTATGAGTCCCTCTTGTCAGGGACTACTACTAATTCCTACTAAATTACTTACAGTACTTCCTTTTTTTTTTTTTCTCTTCTGAGACACTACTCAGATTCCTGCTATTGTATTTTCAGTTCTACCCGGTTGCTTCAATGCTCACTCAGTATTTCTGTAACACTTTATGTTGATTAAAAACAACAACAAACCAGCAACACAATGGTGCCTGAGCATTGCATCGATCTTTCTATTTATTTATTTTTATTAAGTCAAATATACATAGATCATGAATACAATCATGCATGTGTGGGGTACAATGTGTTGATTTTTTTATAAGATCTGACTTGGTTACATCAAACCAATCAACATAGCTTTCGCCTCATTTACTTGATTATTGTGTTAAGACATTTATGTTCTACACTTGACAGATTTGACTTGTACCCTTGCAATATGCTCCATAGGTGTGGTCCTGCCTTTTACCCTTCCTCTGTCAAACCTCCTCCTCCCCTCCCTTCCCACTCCATTCCTCTCCTTCATTTGGGGCTATGGTTGTGTTCTATCTTTCATAAGAAAGTGTGAGTAATATAAGTTGGTTTCATAGAAGTACTGAGTACATAGGATACTTTTTCCTCCATTTATTTAGAACAGAAAGTGAGAACAGAAAGTGGAGTGTAGGGGACGTCTCCTGCATGGTGACTAAACTGATGATGGTGTCCCTGTAGCCATCTCCAATGCCTCCTCCTCACTGGCTCCTTCTCCCTTGTAAAACCACCCTTTATAAAATTAATAAAAGGCCACAAGGTGGGAACTGTGGGAGGGAAAATATACATATATGGCCAGCCCTTGTTCTCTAGCTTGCTTTCCTATAATTTCTTACTACTCTGGAGTCACATAGCTGATGGTCATAACAATTCTTAGCCTTCTTCATTGCTCTGATACATAACATCACTCTTGTGAAAACTAAGGCTAGTTTTTGTGGTATCTTTCGGCTCTTGCATCCTGGTGGAAGAGATGACCCACCCAAACCAGTGGCTCATCCCGAAGAACTGACTCAACTGGTCTTGTGATCGTCACCCAAGAAATGACTTAGCAAAGAAGATAATTTCTACACCACTGTGTTTCTGCCCCCAACACAACCAATTACCAGATTCAACTGCTTGGCCCTTAGGCCTGCCAAACTATCTTTAAAAGCCCTTTCTCCCAAATTCTCAGGGAGATGGATTTGAGAATTTCCTCCTGTCTCCATGCATGGCACCTGCGATGTGAAATTTTCTCTGCTGTAACTCCTGCTGTCTCAGTGTATTGTCTTGCTTTTGACAGTAGGCAATGACCCTTTGGACCGTGACACTCCCTCCCCCTTGCTTGCTCCGGAGGGCAGCTAAACCTCCCACCCACAGGACCAATGGCTCTATCCCTTTGCCAGCACATCCTTTCTTCATTCCAAAGCCCAAGCCCCCTTTTCTATGTTTTCCCTTTTAACTCCATTTATTCCATTTCAGAAAAAGCTTCCTCACAAATATCCATTCATCCATTCTCTTTCATCATTTCCCTTTCTTCCAGCCTTGTCTCTCATAGGAATTGTCTTCCCTTACCCTTTCTATTTGTTCTTCCACAAATCACTAGGATTCTAATCAAGGTTAATGAGTAAGAAATAGTTCCAATAGTGTCAAGGGAAGAGAAATATGTACATATTACAGAAATGCAGACATACTAGGAGCTGATGCAGTGGGGTCAGGGAAGGGAACATGTATTGTGATTTTCTTTTTGATTGGGGCTGAGTTTGAACCCAACACCTCTGGTACATGGGACCAGTGCCCTACTCCTTTGAGGCACAGATACCGCCTTGTAATTTTCTATTTTTAACCAGCACCATATGCATACATGTTACACACTTTTCTTAGGAGTGCTATTGTTTTCACAACAAAAATAGAAAACTAAAACTAAAACTAAAAAGTCCATACTGTTGACCTGCAAAGCCCTTGAAAATTCCCTCAACTTCCTTATAAAACGCTCCCACGAATCTTCAGTGTTTTTTGCTTCCACTAAGTCAACAAGAGATTTCTCAAGTACAAACATTCAAGACTTTTAGAAGCTATTTTTAAGTTAGTTATGTTGTTTTTCTGAGTTTTAGAAATGACTACTAGATTGAAAAACTGGTTTCAATGAAACTTGGAATATAAAAATGGGAACTGAACCAGAAAGTTCCATTCTCAGTGACAGTCTATTGTGTGACAAAGGCTTGGTTTGAATCCCGACTCCACCCTTCACAGGCTGTGAGACATTGGTTATGCATCTTTTCCGAAACTCAGTTATTTCATGTTTTAAGTGGAGCTAATAACACCTTATCTCCTAAGATTATTGGAAAAGGAAAATGAGATAACCAAAGATGGTGTCTGGCATCTAGAGCACTCTCAATAAAGAGCGAGGTGAGGTTGGGAAGGAGGGGAAGGTCTTCTGTGTGTCATCGTCCCAGAAACAACTCCTAGGACACTGACCATAATAAAGGAACAGCTGTGGCTGTCTCCCATCAGTAGCATCAGTGAAGTGCCACTAACGACAAGTATTCAAGAGAATCCCTCCATCATTCATCTTACTAACTGGGGATTCACTGAAGTTATGTGTTTCAGTTTATTTGCTGGCATGAGGTGTCTTAAAGTTATCATGCTAATGTTTCCTAAGTGGCTGTCCCTTCCTCAGAAACGGACACAAACTGCACTGGCTACAGGACATAAATCTGGAGGAGACTGGGACACAGTGAGCATGAAGGATTACACAGTCAAATCCTGATTCACAGCTGCTGGTAGGGTTACATGGGAAGGGGCAACATGCCTGTGTGACTGTCCAACAGGGTCTTTCAAACCTGCTCATGGGAGTAGAGCTCTAGGCCACAGGTACCCAAGGTGCAGGCCCACTGCAGAGGCAGATGGCAGAAGAGTCAGAGATACTGACTCAGAGCTATGGGGCTTCTGGAATAGTGAGATGGTGGTTTTGCGTGATGAGATGAGGGGCAGGCTGGCCTGATGGGCTTGGGTATGAGACATTTGGCCTCCTGAAGATGTCATGTGATGAGGAGCCTCTCCTTGTGGGACAAAGAAGGTGGGGATGCAAAGCAGCACGAGATCTGGGGGGACAAATGGTAGGTGGATTTACTATACCCAATGACCCCCTTTGCTGCTCCACTACCCAAACTCAATGAGGTACTGCCTCCCAACAGACTGCTTTTAACGGAGATAGGATTGAGCTTCATGTCTGGGTTAGGAGGGTGGGGGACATCAAGGCTGCCTGGACTCGTAAGATAAACAGAATCAAGAAGAAATAAGACTCAGAAATGAGAGCGAGGCTTCCAGACACCCAAGGCCTGAGAGCTGAAGTTCAGAAAAGCTTCCCTAGGTCTCTGGGAGGCCCCTGTGACATCAGGGTACATTTAGAAAAAAAGAAAGCAGACAGAGAGACATGGGCAGAGAATGACTTTGGGAAAGCAACCCTGACAGAGCCTGGGAATTATTCTGCAAAAACTGTAACAGGGCCCTGACATATAAAACAACCTTGGTGTACAGGCTGACCGTGCAGGGTGAAGGGTACGTCAGACACTCAGAAGAGGGTTACCAGACCCTGCAGAGGTAAGAAGAGAAATCTGAGATGGCCCTGCATGGAAGGAATCACATCTTGGCTGTGGCTACTTAAGAGTTTTATCAGGAAAACAAATCAATAAAACAAAATGAATCAATTTTAAAAAAGTTTTTACCAGTTCCCAAGTGAAGAGAAATGGGAAATATTAGCAGCCTCATGCACACATGGGGAAATATATTTGATCTGGCATTCTCTATTGCAGGAAAGAATTAGAAACAACATACATGTCCATTAAGTGGGGACTGTGTAAATGATGGTTTGCACTTAACATGGAATATGTGGTAGGAGATTTTTTTTGTAGAGATAGACTCTCACTTTATCGCCCTCGGTAGAGTGGCACGGTGTCACACAGCTCACAGCAACCTCCAACTCCTGGGCTTAGGTGATTCTCTTGCCTCAGCCTCCCGAGTAGCTGGGACTACAGGTGCCTGCCACAACGCCCGGCTGTTTTTCTGGTTTTGCAGTTTGGCCGAGGCCGGGCTCGAACCCGCCACCTTTGGTATATGGGGCCGGCTCCCTATTCAATGAGTCACAGGCGCCGCCCGTGGTAGGAGATTTTTAAAATGAGGTAGGTCTCTACGATTTAGCATGAAGCGATGCCTAAGTGTAGAAGGTAATCCTACCAGAGACAGACAGACTGATTCTACTGGTGCCTATAAAAAGCTCCATAAAAAGATTTTTTAAAATGTTGCATGAGGGCTCGGTGCCTGTGGCTCAACGGGCTAAGGCGCCAGCCACGTACACCTGAGTTGGCAGGTTAGCCATGTACACCTGAGTTGGCAGGTTCGAATCCAGCCTGGGCCTGCCAAACAACAATGACGGCTGCAACCAAAAAAAAAAAAAAAAAAATGGCCAGGCTTTGTGGTGGGCGCCTGTAGTCCCAGCTAATTGGGAGGCGGAGGCAGGAAACTCGCTTGAGCCCAGGAATTGGAGGTTGCTGTGAGCTGCGATGCCACTGCACTCTATCCAAGGTGACAGCTTGAGGCTCTGTCTCAAAAAAAAAAAAAATGTTGCATGAGATTACATCTAGGGGTAAGGTTATTAGAACCATCTACTTTTGCTATATAAATATTTGGATTGTGATATTTTTGTCATTTTACATGTATTATTTTATAACAGGAGAAACAAAGAATAACATTGACTATTTCAAAGGATTCCACTGCTTCGTATGTATATATTTTATATATGTATATGTGAGTATATATAGTCTGTCCAGTGAGGATTTGCTCACTCTAAATCAATCATTTGGCTGCATTAAGTTCCAAAGCTCCCTGTCTACTGCAGGAATAAGTGTCACGGTCTGGTACTTGGGTGCTGGAGTGGTCAGATCACAAGACCTGCTATGGAAGGGAGGTGCCTGGTTTCCTACTGAATTCCCACATGGGACTAGAAACAGTGGCTCATTCCTATAATCCTAGCCCTCTGGGAGGCTGAGGCAGGAGGATTGCTGAGCCCAGGAGTTCAAGAGTAGCCTAAGCAACATAGTGCCACACTGTCTCTACAAAAAGTAGAAAAAATTAGCCAGGTTTGGTGGTGTGCTTCTGTATTCCCAGCCACTTGGGAAGCTGGGATCACTTCCAGCTGAGAGAGGAGGATCACTTGACCTTAGAAGTTTGAGGTTGCAGTGAACTGTAATGATGCCACTGCACTCTAGCCTGGGCAACAGGGCAAGACTCTGTTTCAGGGGGAAAAAACCCCACAAAATAGTCCCAGCTACTCGGGAGGCTGAGGCAGGAGAACTCCTAAGCCCAAGGGCTGGAGGTTGCTGTGAGCTGTGATGTCACTGCACTCTATTGAGGGCGACAAGTGAGACTCTGTCTCTAAAAAAAAAAAAAATTCACAAAACTAATCTTTTTCTTTGTTGTTGTCAAAAACAACATTATTAAATATCTAAGCACTTTAAAATGTTCAGTTCAGGAGCCTGAGATCATTTATACTCTCTGCCTCTCTTTGTAGAGAGAATTCTATGCCTCGGTATTCTTTTTTTTTCCCTTAGGGTTTCATTAGCGGTTTTATTATGAGTCTTTTAATATTTATTTATTTATTTATTTTTTTTTTTTATTGAGACCCAGCCTCAAGCTGTCACCCCGGGTAGAGTGCTGTGGCATCACAGCTCACAGTAACCTCCAATTCCTGGGCTCAAGAGAGTCTCCTGCCTCCACTTCCCAAGTAGCTGGGACTATAGGCGCCCGCCACAACGCCTGGCCACTTTTTGGTTGCGGCCGTCATTGTTGTTTGGCGGGCCCAGGCTGGATTTGAACCCGCCAGCTCAGGTGTACATGCCTGGTGCCTTAGCCCGTTGAGCCATAGGCGCCGCGCATATTTATTTATTTTTAATTAAATAATTAATTAATTTTTTTTTTTGAGACAGAGCCTCTGGCTGTCTTGAGTGCCTGAATAGAGTGCTGTGACATCACAGCTCACAGCAACCTCCAATTCCTGGGCTGAAGTGAGTCTCCCGCCTCCACATCCCAAGTAACTGGGACTACCGGTGCCCGCCACAATGCCCGGCCATGTTTTGGTTGCAGCTGTTGTTGTTTGGCAGGCCTCGGGCTGGATTTGAACCTGTCAACTCAGGTGTACGTGGCTGGCACCTTAGCCTGTTGAGCCACAGGCTCCGAGCTGGCCTTGGTATTCTTGAATGACCCATCTTTTACTTTTACTGTATCTCCATCACTTCTTAGTATAGTTATTCCTAGAACATAATTGATGCTCAATATATATTTGTTAAGTGCTTAAATTAAATGACAAAGTTCAAGCAGGGCTTTTTAAATTTCAGGTGATAAGCTATCCAGTTCAAACTGCCTAAGCAACAAAGGAAGTCAGTACATTTAACTGCAAAATCAAAGCGTATACTTGCTTCAGACATAGCTGGATCCAGGTGTCCCATCAATGCGATCAGGATCTGGACTCCTCTCTCTCCTTCTCTTTCTCTTTCTGCCCTATTTTCCTTTGTGTTGGCTTCACCCTCTCCTGTGGTTTGAACAAGTTCCCCAAATTTCATAGGTGGGAAACTTAATCAACAATTTTTTTTTCCAGTGTGGACAAAAATGTTTAAGACTGATTTTTGCTATGATGTTTTTAACTTTCAGGCTTTTCACACATTTGTATGCTTTTTCATAAATCTTTTAAAAAGTGAATGGTCTTTGTGGTTTCTAGTAGTAAGTTCTATCTTTTTTTTCATATAGTATAAATTATATTTTTATGCAGGATTACATTAAGATCTGGTAGCTCTTTTTTTTGTTGTTGAGATAGAGCCTCAAACTGTCACCCTGGGTAGAGTG
Source organism: Arctocebus calabarensis (assembly GCA_963573935.1). NCBI lineage: Eukaryota > Metazoa > Chordata > Mammalia > Primates > Lorisidae > Arctocebus > Arctocebus calabarensis. The sequence continues at coordinate 19,290 of CAUYON010054302.1, forward strand.
CCGTGGCATCACAGCTCACAGCAACCCAGGCTGGATTGTTTGGCAGGCCCAGACTGGATTTGAACCCACCAGCTCAGGCGTACGTGGCTGGCGCCTTAGCCCATTGAGCCACAGGTCCCGAGCCAAGATCCAGTAGCTCTTAAACAATGTTACCAAATAACCACATAAATCCTAAATCTTCCTAGTGCACTTTCACCTCATTGAAGTTGAAGCTGCTCCTTTTGGATATTTTTGTATTTCTTTCTTTCTTTTTTTTTTTTTTTTTTTGAGACAGAGCCTCAAGCTGTCACCCTGGACAGAGTGCCGTGGCATCACAGCTCACAGCAACCTCCAATTCCTGGGCTCAAGCAAGTCTCCTGCCTCTGCCTCCCAGGTAGCTGGGACTACAGGCGCCCGCCACAACGCCCGGCCATTTTTTGGTTGCAGCCGTCATTTTTGTTTGGTGGGTCGGGCTGGATTCGAACCTGCCAACTCAGGTGTATGTGGCTGGCGCCTTAGCCCGCTGAGCGACAGGCGCAGAGCCCATATTTTTGTATTTCAATATGAAGCAGATTGTTAGGGTTTCATCAGCAGTTTTATTATGAGTCTTTTTATTTTTATTTATTTATTTTTTAATTAATTAATTAATTTTTTCTTTTTTTGAGACAGAGCCTCAAGCTGTCACCCTAGATAGAGTGCTGTGGCATCAGAACTCACAGCAACCTCCAGTTCCTGGGCTCAAGTGAGTCTCTTGCCTCCACCTCCCAAGTAGCTGGGACTACAGGCGCCCGCCACAACGCCCAGCCATTTTTTGGTTGCAGCCGTCATTGTTGTTTGGTGGGCCTGGGCTGAATTCGGGCTGGATTCGAACCCACAGCTCAGGTGTACGTGGCTGGTGCCTTAGCCTGTTGAGCCACAGGCGCCGAGCCGGCCTTGGTATTCTCAAATGTCCCATCTTTTACTTTTACACTCTCTCTCTCTCTCTCACACACACACACACACACATACACACACTCAAATGTGATAATTATTTCTTCAAGAAAATTTGGAAAGTATAACAATTTGTTTTTTTTTTTTAAAAAGGGGGAAAATAATCATTTTGGCCGGGGAACCAGTGTTAAGATTTAGTCACATTTTCTCCCAGTCATTAATACAGTGGTTCTAGCGATCCATGCCACTGCTCCTGGTTCCCAAGGCATCTGGTCCTTCTCTTTCATCTCAAGTACAATGGCATGAGAGAGCATGGCCCAGAAATGGTGTGAGGGACCTCCTTCCTCTTTAAGGGTCTCTTAGCTGGGATACTGTCAAGGGCGAGGGTGAAGTCCGAGCTGGGTTTTAATGCTAAATATAAGAATTCCTAATTCTTGGAACTGGGAGGAAGAAAAACTAGGAGGATAAAGGAGAGATAGACACGGTGTTGAAGGCAGACACCAGAGGCATCAGGAAAAAGACTTTCTATGTGGTATAGTTGAAGGAGTCCCTGGCTCCGGGCTTGGTCCAAGCCAACCCCTTGCCTGGCAACTGCAACCCCCTGAACTTAGCCACAGAGCACAGTGGAAAGGACACAGGTTGGGAAGGGGTTGTGTGGGTTCAAGCTTTGGCTGTTTCCTTTTACATAAAGTGAATGATTCCTTGGTCAGAATGATGGTCAAGTTCTATTCTTGCTCTTTATAATTTTCACTGTGAGAGGCTTATAGCTGCATCTTTAATAATCATCAGAAAACACTCGGGGAGTTATTGCTTTAAGTCATGTAGTTCAGAATCAGGGCATTTGACAACAGGTTTTTCTAGGGAGTGGAGCGGGTACTGGAATATTCAGTTGGGGGAAGCTGACTGGGAGGGGGTGAAGACAAGGGAAGTGAGAGGTTTGAGGAAACATTTCACTGATGTTAATTGTATCCAGAAGGATTCTGCAATGAGCACTGGAAAGCTGGTTTTCTTTCCACTGTAGCCCTCAGTGCTAGCATGGTGCCTGGCATAAGGTGAGCCCTCAATAAATATTTCAAAATGAAAGAAAGAATGAATGAGGCCTGCTGGAGTGCATGACAGGAAGGGTACAAATCCAGACAAAGGAAAGAGCAGAGGACGATCCACTGAGGTTCCCCTGTGCCCAGAGCCGGAGTTAGGGAGAAAGCACCAAGCCCTGTGACTCACCAGGGCCAACCCCACCACACCGTGTAATCCGGCTCTCACAAATGCTCCACACCCCTCACCCCTGCCCTGAGCTCATTCTCACGGGGATAAAAATTCCAACACAAGACAGAGGGTCTTTCAAGTGTGCTTTCAACGAAGCACCGTTCTCTAGGTCCTGATTCAGAGTCTACCTAGGAAGCATTCTTTAAAACACCCAAGATATTGCCCAGCTGGACTTAAGTTGCCTTGAAACCAGCCGAGTAGGGTGCCCTTCCTTCTCAACAGGAATGATGACCATTGGGGTTCTCACGCTTTACCTGAGAAAACCTGATTATGGCTGCAGAACCCACGAGGAAGTCTTCTCTCTCAGGCAGACCAGCCTGGCTCAAACAGCACGTTTGTTTCAGTGCCACGGGGCTCTGCTGCTAAGAAAGCATCGCCCACAGCCATCTGGGCTGCTCCCAGCCCCCCTGCAGCGCACACTCTCAGCTTGGGCTTGTGTCGCACCGAACCTGCAGAGCTCCAAGTGTGCTTATTTGATTTTCCATGCCGAGTACAAAGGGGAGATGCACCGCAGTTCTGGGTACCCAATCCGGGGCTCACAGAGGGTAGGCAGCGAGTTTGAGTTTATTCCTGACATTGGTGCTTACCATGTAACAGGCTGTGCTCCAAGCACTTTGCATGTATTAACTCATTTACTCTCAAAACAATCTGAGGTGCTAGGTAATTTTAAATACCTTGTGATCTTCCACCCCCAACTTAAGAGGTTCTTATAAACCCATTTACACATGAGCGATCTGAGGTGTAGTGAAGCTAAATTATCTGCCCAAGCTCCCACAGATGTTGAGGGGCAAAGCCAGGCTTTGATCTCAGGCAGTGTGGTGGCAGAGATCACTCTCTCAGCCACTGCATCACACTACCTCTTAACACACATGCCCATGTGAAGGCTAAAACTAAGGCACTGTGCCTGACATACAGGCATCCTGAGTCTGAGGGCTGGGACACAGCCCTTTGATCAATGCAGGACTGAGCAACCAGTAGGTAGACTATCACACGTATAGACTGATGACAGTTTCCCCCAGGATTTTCATACATGCATACAAAAAACTCTGGCTTCCCTGGGCCTTAGCCACAGTGACACCAAAGGGAATCGTTACTTAAAAGCTCACGGCTATTACTAGAGGTCAGTTCAGAATGTTGGTCATTTCATCATCCTTGGCTATGAACTGATTTTTTTATTCATTGCTTTCCCTATCAAAAAAACCAAGACATGCTTATCAGAAAAGTTTAAACCCTGCTGAAATAAACCAACTCTTCAGACATTAGAGTTAACCATACATCACCTTAGGACAGAGATTCAAAATGAAGTGAGCGAGAGGGGAGGATTCTGGGATTTGACAGGCTTTGTAAGGACTTAACTCTAAGGAACTTTCCCTTCTCTCAGGGTGAATTTGCAGGGGAGGGGGAATCAAAGTTGTCTAAAAATGTCTGTTTAGAAATCTACTAAAATACATGCATAATAAGGTGAGACAAGTTCATTGTTTCTTTGGAATAAATTGAATGTATCAACTCCTGAGGCGGACCCCTTGGAACACTTTTAAATCTAGGCCAGAGTGGGAACCAGTTGAACTGAGAAATACACAAGGAGGCCGGACACAGTGGCTCATGCCTGTAACTCTATCATTCTGGGAGGCTGAGGAGGGTGGATTGCTTGAGCTCAGGAGTTTGAGACCAGCCTGATCAAGAGTGAGACGTTGTCTTTACTAAAAATAGGAAAACCAGTCAAGCGTCATGGCAGGTGCCTGTTGACCCAGCTACTCAGGAGGCTGAGGCAAGAGGATCACTTGAGCCCATGCGTTTGAGGTTGTTATGAGCTATAATGTCATGGCATTCTATGCATGGTGACTGAGACGCTGTCTCAAAAAAAAAAAAAGTATACAAGGTCTGACAGTTAAGTTCATGAACTCATCCTACAAAAAGTGCCTCCTACCTCACTGCTCAATATCACTACACTCACCTTGGAAGTACTCCCCTTAGGAAGCTGTGCAATGATGCTAGTGCATAGTCCACCTTTCCAAACAATTTTAGAACTCTTTTTCTAAAGTGACCATCAGAGCTGTCATCGAGACCTGACAACTACGTCTGTGAACTTTCCATCATTCACTTACGTTGGCGGCATTGTACATACAACTCAGTAAGGTCTCGTAACCTTGGAAGTCAGTCTCTTGCAACTGTGTTTGTGTCGATGTGAGGAGATAGCTTGCTGAGTGGCATTCTTTATTGCTGTTGCAGGTTTTTGTGTGTTGTACAACAATAGTTCTAAAATTGCTCTGAAGGGTGAACTAAGCACTGGCATTGGTGCGTATCTTCCCAAGGGAGCACTTGGAAGGTGACCATGGTGATGTTCAGCAATGAGGTTCAATTAGTCTAATCCCAGCTGTCTTCGTTTGGAGACTAAGAGCAAGGAGGGCTACTGCCTTCAGGACATGGTGCCCGGCATAAGGTGAGCCCTCAATTTGCTCTTCTAATCATGGATCATGGAAGGATCCAGCCAGCTCGATAAAAGCTTTCCGGTCCTGCTCTGACATGGTGGAAACTGCACTCGACGTCTTATCAAAGACCTGGGAGACTTCTGGCTTAGCTGCTTACTAACTGGGGAGCAGCTCAGACTCAGGGCTGCCTCCAGGCTCCCACTCTTCTGTGAAGCACTGCTGCTGCCCTGTCTCTTTCACAATGTTGTCAGGAGGCTACAGTGAGGTAAAGAACATGAAGAAGCTTTGCAAACTCTTCCTGTAGCACATGCAGTTTAGAGGGAGAGGGGATAACTTCTCACCTCTCAAATGTTCGCCTTGATTTGGGAAGAACTGGACTGAGGTAAAGAAAAGGGCACTTTGAAGCCTAAAATCTTACAAAGGAAACTAGTGGTTCACACAAATGTCAGATTTATTTACAAGCAGTAAATAATGGAAAATGAACTTGACCTACTAAGCAAGCAGAGGAACATTAGTGTTTCACATCCTCCTTATCCCCATCTCTCCTTGAGAGGAAGAAGGGAAAGAAGGAAGGAATTACACCTTGAAGAACAGCATTATTAGAAAGGGAAACATAACTTGGGGGAAAAAAGACACTCCGAGAGAATATATTTGTTTGCCCATTTCTCTTGCTAGACTGAGCTCTTCTGAGGTGGAACTAGCTCTTATCATCCTTGTGGGTCCTACTACTTGTAAAGTATGTGTCACATTCTAGAAACTATTTAGGATGAACCATATGGCATTGCCATTTTTGTAGATCAAAAACAGTCTAATATTGGCAACTGCCATATGAGTCAACCTAGTAAGTGCTAGATGCGAGAGACCTCAGGGTCATGTTCATTCCGTCAGCATTAACCCTCTGTTCCCTGACTCCTTCCCACCTCCAGCTCCAGCTCAGAAAGGTGGGACTCCCTTCCACTGTCTGTAGGACTCATGCCTCTCCCTTGGAAGGCTGCCTCTGGTGTTCTCTTGAGCCTAAAAGTCTCTAGATACTGGCTTGGCGCCTGTGGCTCAATGGGCTAAGGCGCCAGCCACGTACACCTAAGCTGGTGGATTGGAATCCAGCCTGGGCCTGCCAAACAACAATGATGGCTACAACCCAAACAAAAATAGCCGGGCGTTGTGGCGGGCGCCTGTAGTCCCAGCTACTTGGGAGGCAGAGGTAGGAGACTCG
>CAUYON010054303.1:0-15395 GCA_963573935.1 Arctocebus calabarensis
GGCCATTTGTTTATGAATGGGATCTTCTGTTGTGTCTCCTTTGACATTTCTTGGGGAAGTTGATCTATTCTTATTATTCTTGTTTCCTGAATTTTTCTGCTGATTCTGCCTCATGATTATTTTTCACCATTTGGCTAAAGAAGATGCTAAGGTGAAACTGAATTGAGGGCTCATGGAGTTGTAATTAACCTGTCCTTTACCAAGGAACTGGGACTAGTGATTGCAGCTTTTACCCTAAAGCTTTACAAAGATCCTATTCAATACTATAGCCGGAAACTCTGGGGACCTGCTTGGTGAGGTGGAGCTTGATGGCTCTGACCTGTAGTCAGCTAGTCTCTGTCCAATCCTATTGAATCAGGGGCTTTGGGCTGAAATCTCAACTGTGGAGATATACAAGCAACTAAGATACCCTACGCCCTCACAGGCAACAACTGGAAGAGGAGACTCCCACACTCCCACAACCACACAACCAGTGTACAACCTTGGTGGGTCCCCGGGTGATTGGCCCAAGTCAAGAGTTCCAAAACAATTGTCCTGGTCAACACAAACACCAATCAGGTGGGAGAGTTCAAAAGGTCTTCAGCATCTAGGTAGTGGGGGTCCACTGGCAGCTCAAGTGTAACTCACTTTGGTGCTCTGGGGAGTCAAAAAGGCCCACCCAGCAAATAGTCCAGGGGGGCTGGTACCTCCTTCCCCACCTTGCACCTCTGTCACTCCCTGGCACTGGTATCCCATGGGGCTTTGGCCTAGTTCTTTCCAATGAGCAAATGCACCAGGATTTGGCCTGCCAGAGGGAAGTCAATGCCTCTTGGCCAAGTGACCACCCTCTGCCACCAGCTGGCTGGGGGAGTTGAAGTCAGATTACCTCGATTCTCAGTGGAAACTGGGCACCTGAACTTGTTCCAAACCAGAGGTTAATAGCAGTAAATGTTTTTCACCCTCAGAGACCATGCCTCTGCCCCAGCTTCTCTGCTCCTCTGGTTCCTGCAATGCAAGATCTAGCTCCCTCTGGAAGTCCACAAAATTGGGGAGATGTCTCTCTGAAATTTGACCCAAGTGGGATCGCTCTATTAATGCTGCTGCTAGATGGGAAGTGTCTCTACTTGGGTTCCCATGCCTCAGTGGTTCCTGAGCCTCCCTTCATTGTAAAGAGACCAAAGCCTTGGCTCACTGCTGAGTTGCTCTTTCTCAGAGCCAAGCCAGACCCCTTCCTCCCTGTGCCTTTCTGCACTGTTACCAGATTCAGTTACAGTGTAGCTGCACTACCTCAGACCATGTAATGCCCAGTCTTAAGAAATAACAGTATTGATGTAACCACATCAGATTGTATAAAAAGAAAATCAACACATTGTACCCCACATATGCATAAATGTATTCATGATCTATTTCTATTTGACTCAATTAAAAAAAAAAGAAAGAACTGTGAATGTTCTGGTCTCTGCAGGTGTTGGGTTTCTAGACTGCCAGGCCAGGGGGAAGGGTGGACTGGGAGTTCAAAGTGGCAGGGAAAATATTTGTTCAATCTTCGTGCCAGACAAGAGAATGCCCAGGCTCACAGCAGGGACTCTCTGGAGAAGGAGTCCCAGCTTCCAGCAACTGGCTCCCATGGCATGAGAGAAGAGGACCTCAGTTCACCACTCACTAGTAGAGATCTCACAGCAAGCAAGCAAGCAACTCTCTTAGGGTAGGGGATGGACATGCATCCTCTTTGGGGTGTGTTCTGTACTTGAAATTTGTTTCCTTGAGTTGTAGCTTGCCTTAGCAGAGAAGATGTACAATTATCAATCTAGTCTCTCAGCTCAGCTCCCATTCTTCAGCTTTGTTGAGTTCCTTCTGGCTGTTATCTCTCCCTCTGGATGGGAGCTTCTATTGAAAGCTGTATTCCCCCACTCCCCTTTCCTCTTGTTGAATGTAAACATTGGAGTTAGGGAAAAGAGCCAACCCAAGGTTTTAGCAGAACACAAGGCACATTGAAACAAAACAAACAAACAAACAAGAAAACAATCTGATACACCAATACACAAACAGACACACAAACAAACAATCAAAACACACACACACACACACAAACTTGAATAGCCTGATGTAAGCACTCTCAGCAACCATAAGAGGAAGGGGAGGGCTCTGTGCTCATAGCCCAGCAGCCAGGGCACCAGCCACATACACGAGAGCTAATGGGTTCAAACCAGGCTCAGGGCATTCCAAATGACAATGACAACCACAACCAAAACCATCCGGGTACCATGCCGGGCACCTGTAGCCCCAGCCACCTGGGAAGCTGAGGCAAGAGAACTGCTCAGCCCAAGAGAGTTAGAGATTGTCATGAGCTACAACGCCACAGCACTCCACCAAGGGCAACATAGTGAGACTGTCAAAAAAAAAAAAAGGAAGCAGAGAAAAGAAAAAATAAATAATAATAATAAGTTTTAAAAAGACAAATTTTAACAATAACTCCTACCAGAATGAAAAAAAAGGAAAAAAAAGCAAAAAGAATGAGCAAATAGAGAAAAATGGCAACAAAATTTTATATATATATATAACTTTGGCAGTGTCTAGGCGCCAAGCGGGTAATCAGGCAAACACCAAGTTATATATATATATAAAAAGTTTATATATTTAAAACATATATATGTATGAAAACATAGGGCTATATATATGCCATAGGGATCAACTTCAGTAGGAATATATTTATGTTGCAATATACTTGTGGACACCAGGTGGCGCGATGAGTGGTTCCCAGGCTTATACCTGTCTCCTGGCTTAAATGTTCTTGGTGTTTGCCTGATTACCTGCTTGGCGCCTAGACACTGCCAAACTGCTGATTCCACCGATCTCAAAATATCTTCACAGGAAAGTTTCCCTAATTCTCCCTGCAACAGTTCCCATGAAGTGTTGGATATCCTGGGCCAGTTCTGAGTGTAGGACGATTGTCTCCACAGGTGAGACTCAAATTGCTGGGCTTGGCCGGCGGAAAGTTGCCTATGGTGACTGCCATCTCCCAAATTCCAAAACAATGGCCACTTCCTATTCGGGATCTTTCCTGAAAGAGTGTCTCTCCCACTGCCTAACCCTGGTGGTGCCCACCAGTGGTCTCCTGCTGCCTAACCGTGTTCTGGCTGCCTAATGCTTGGGAGTCCACCCTTCAATCTTTCCACACATGACCTAGTTTCCACACAAACTGGGAACTGTGATCCTCATCCTCTTCAGTGGTGGAATTGGTTGCTGCTGCTGCTGCCTGCAGCTGCTATAGCCACAGGGCAGAACTTTTCCTGGTAGTCTCTGCAACTCTGGATTCTACTCCAAGTCCAGCAATCTGCCACCTTGCTGCACACCCCAAACTGCCACTCTGCACCAATATTCCATGCTGGGAATGATCTAGCCCACTCACACTCCCCTGTTGTTCCAGAAGAGCTGAACTAAGTGTCCTTCCTGTCTGCCATCATGCTCCACCTCCACAGAAGATGTTAACAAATGGAAAAACATACCAAGCTTGTGGCTGGGAAGAATCAACATTGTTAAAATGTCCATTCTACCCAAAGCAATATACAGATTTAGTGCAATACCTATCAAAGAACCAATGTCTTACTTTAAAGAACTTGAAAAAAATAATTCTTCATTTTATATGGAATCAGAAAAATCCCTGAATAGCCCATATACTATTTAGAAAAAAAATATGGAGGCATCACTAAAAATTTTTTTAAGTGTAGTAAAAAAATACATAAAAATTTTATCATTTTAATCAAAGAAGGAGACAGGCAACTGATGTTGTGACTCTTATACAAATGCCTATCTGGAAGATATTAATGTATTGAGATTGAGGGATCCAGAGAAAGCAATTCCTTGGGAGAAGAGTTGGTGTACTATGAAATCTCCTATATCACTATCATGGTGGAAGAGAGTTGTATCTTTCACTTTAAACCAAGTAAGAAAGGATTATTTTTTATTTTTATTAAATCATAATTGTGTACATTGGTGCAATCATGGGGCACAATGTGCTGACATTATATACAATTTGAAATATTTTCATTGAACTATTTAACATAGCCTTCATGGCCTTTTAATCACTATATGAAGACTTTTATATTCTACATTTAGTAGAATAATTTTCACTTGTACCCTTGTAAGATGCACCGTAAGTGTGATCCCACCAATCACCCTCCCTCCACACATCTTCCCCACACCCCTCTCCTCCCTTGCCCCTTTCCCCATTTCTTGTGCTATAGCTGGGTTTTACCCTTCATATGAAAGCTATAGATTAGCTTCATAGTAGGGCTGAGTACATTAGATACTTTTTCTTCCATTCTTGAGATACTTTGCTAAGAAGAATGTGTTCCAGCTCCATCCATGTAAACATGAAAGAGGTAAAGTCTCCATCTAAGAAAGGATGTTTTAATAAAACCACTCAGAGACCTTAGTATGTGAACCTGGAGTTCATGGGGAAGCATACATTTGGGTAAGAGAAACTGTGGCTCTGTTGTTCTAGGGTGGTATGAGAGAGAGAGAGAGAGTAATGCTGCATTCAGAGCAAATCACATTTGTATTCTCAGTGACAAGAGGAAAAGAATGTGTATTTTCTGTGATCAGATTTGAGACTCATGTGAAGGTGCTTGCTTGGAGCCTTTCTGAATTTTGCCTATATATATATTATATGTAATATAATATATAGGCTAAATTCAGAAAGCAAATTTTGAAAATATATATGTATTATATATATATAATATATATATAGCAAATTTTGAAAATGTATAGGTATTTAATATATATATTATATATATAGCAAATTTTGCCTATATACATACATACACACACACACACACACACACACATATATATATATATAGAGAGAGAGGCAAAATTCAGAAAGGCTCCAAGCAAGCACCTTTATATGAGTCTCAAATCTGATCACAGAAAATACACATTCTTGCCCTCTTGTCACTGAATACAGAATGTGATTGGCTCTGAATGCAGCATTCTCTCTCTCTCCCCCCCCATATATATATATATATATATGTATATATATTTTTAATATTATTATCTTTATCATTAAATCATAGCTGTGCAATCAAGGGGTACAATGTGCTGGTTTCATATACAATTTTAACTATTTTCATCAAACTGATTAACATAGCCTTCCTGGTAATTTCTCCATTATTATATGAAGGCATTTTTATTCTGCATTTAGCAAGGTTTGCCTGTACCCTTCTAAGATGCACTGTAGGTGTGACCCCACCAATTATCCTCCCTCCGTCCCAACCTCCCCTCTCCCCTCCCTACCCTTGCCCCATTCCCCATATTCTTGTGTTATAGTTGGGTTAAACCATTCATACGACAGTTATAAATTAGCTTCATAGTAGGGCGGAGTACATTGGATACTTTTTCTTCCATTCTTGAGATACTTTGCTAAGAAGAATATGTTTCAGCTTCATCCATGTAAACATGAAAGAGGTAAAGTCTCCATATTTCTTTAAGGCTGTGTAATATTCCGTGCTATACATGTACCACAATTTATTAATCCCCTTGTGAATCAATGGGCACTTAGGTTTCTTCCATGACTTAGCAATTATGAATTGGGCTGCAATGAACCTTCTGGTACAGATATCTTTGTTATAATGTGATTTTTGGTCTTCTGGTATATACCTAGTAAAGGAATTATAGGATCAAATGGCAGGTCAATTTTTAGATTTCTAAGTACTCTCCGAACATCCTTCCAAAAGGAACGTATTAGTGTGCATTCCCACCAGCAGTGTAGAAGTGTTCCCTTTGTCTACATCCATGCCAACATCTCTGGTTTTGGGATTTTGTTATGTGGGCTAATCTTACCGGAGTTAGGTGATATCTCAAAGTAGTTTTGATTTGCATTTCTCTGATGATTAAGGATGGTGAGCATTTTTTCTTGTGTCTGTAGGCTGTGTGCCTGTCTTCTTTAGAGAAGTCTCTCTTCAAGTCTTTTGCCCATCCTGAGATGGGATCAATTGTTCTTTTCTTGCTAATATGTTTGAGTTCTCTGTGGATTCTGGTTATTAAACCTTTGTTGGAGGCATAACCTATAAATATTTTCTCCCATTCTGAGGGTTGTCTGCTTGCTAAACTTACTATGTTCTTGGCTGTACAGTAGTTTTTAATCTAATCAGGTTCCAGTAGTGTATTGATACTGCTTCAATTGCCTGCAGAGTCCTCCTCATAAAATATTTACCCAAGCCGATTCCTTCAAGAGTTTTCCCTGCACTTTCTTCTAGAATTTTTAAAGTTTCATGTCTTAAGTTTAAGTCTTTAATCCAGTGAGAGTCTATCTTGGTTAATGGTGAGAGGTGTGGGTTTAGTTTCAGTGACCTCTTACAGGTCACTAGCCAGTTCACCCAGCACCATTTGTTAAATAGAGAGTCTTTTCCCCACTGAATGTTTTTAGTTGGCTTGTCAAAGATCAAATAACAGTAAGTAGCTGGGTTCATCTCTTGGTTCTCTATTCTGTTCCAGACATCTCCCTCTCTGTTTTTGTGCCAGTACCATGCTGTTTTTATCACTATTGATTTATAGTACAGTCTCAGGTCTGGTAGCGTGATTCCTCCTGCTTTGTTTTTATTTGTGAGTAATGTCTTGGCTATTCAAGGTTTTTTCTGATTCCATATAAAACAAAGTATTATTTTTTTAAGATCTTTAAAATATGGCAATGGAGCTTTAATAGGAATTGCATTAAAATTATATATTGCTTTGGATAGTATAGACATTTTAGCAATTTGATTCTTCCCAGCCATGAGCATGGTATGTTTTTCCATTTTCAGCTATTTCTTTTCTTAAAGTTTCATAGTTCTCTTTATAAAGATCTTTCACATCCTTTGATAGGTAAACTCCCAAATATTTCATCTTCTTTGGCACTACTGTGAAAGGAATAGAGTCCTTGACTGTTTTTTTGGCTTGGCTATTGTTGGTGTATATAAAGGCTACAGATTTATGGGTGTTGCTTTTGTAGCCTGAGGCGCTGCTGTATTCCTTGATCACTTCTGAATGTTTTGTAGTAGAATCCCTGGTGTTTTTCAGATATACAATCATATCATCTGTGAAGAGTGAAAGTTTGGTCTCTTATGACCCTATGTGGATACCCTTGATTGCCTTTTCTTCCCTAATTGCAATGGCTAAAACTTCCATTACAATGTTGAAGAGCAGAGGAGATAATGGGCAACCTTGCCTGATTCCTGATCTAAGTGGAAATTACTTCAATTTAACTTCATTCAATATGATGTTGGCTGTGGGTTTGCTGTAGATGGCCTGTATTAGTTTAAGAAATGTCCCTTCTATACCAATTTTTTTAAAGTGTTCTAATCATGAAGGTATGCTGGATATCATGAAAAGTTTTTTCTGCGTCAAATGAGAGAATCATATGGTCTTTATTTCTTAAATTGTTTATGTGCTGAATTACATTTATAGATTTACGTATATTGAACAAGCCTTGAGATCCTGGGATAAAGCCCACTTGGTCATAGTGTATAATTTGTTTGATGTGTTGCTGGATTCTGTTTGCTAGGATCTTGTTGAATATTTTTGCATCAATATTCATTAGTGATATTAGTCTATAATTTTCTTTTCTTGTTGGGTCTTTCCCTGGTTTAGGGATCAAGGTGATGTTTGCTTCATAGAATGTATTGGGTAGTATTCTTACTTTTTCTATATTTTGGAAGAGGTTTAGTAACATAGGTACTAGTTCCTCTTTAAAGGTTTGGTAGAATTCTGATGTGAAGCCATCTTGTCCCAGGCTTTTCTTTTTAGGGAGATTTTGTATTGTTGATGCTATTTCAGAATTTGATATAGGCCTGTTTAACATTTCCACTTGGTTCTGGCTAAGTCTTGGTAGGTGGCGTGCTTCCATGTATTGGTCAATTTCCTTCAGATTTTCATATTTCTGAGAGTACAGTTTCTCATAGTATTCATTGAGGATTTTTTGGATTTCTGAGGGGTCTGTTGTTATTTCATCTTTACCATTTCTGAATGAAGAAATTAGAGATTTTACTCTTTTTTTCCTAGTTAAGTTAGCCAAAGGTTTATCTATCTTATTGACCTTTTCAAAAAACCAACTTTTTGATTTATTGATCTGTTCTAAAATTCATCTGTTTTCATTTTCAGTTAATCCTGCTGTAATTTTGGTTATTTCTTTTCTTCTGCTGGGTTTAGAGTTGGAAAGTTTTTCTTTTCCCAGTTGCTTGAGATGTCCTATTATGTTGTTAACTTCCTCCCTTTCTGTTTTCTTGAGGAAGGCTAGCAGTGCTATAAATTTCCCTCTTAGGACTTCCTTTGCAGTATCCTAGAGGTTCTGATAATTCGTGTCTTCATTGTCATTTGGTTTCAAAAATCTGGTAATTTCCTCCTTAATCTCATTTGTGACCCATGTATTTTTCAGGATAAGGTTATTTAGCTTCCATGTTTTTGTATGAGTTTGCAGATTCCTGTTATTGTTGAGTTCAACTTTTATTCCATGGTGGTCCAAGATGATGCAAGGAATAATTTCTATTCTTTTAAATTTGCTGAAGTTAGACTTGTAACCTAAGATGTGATCAAGTTTGGAGTATGTCCCATTGGCTGATGAGAAGAATGTGTATTCAATTTTACTAGGATTAAATGTTCTGTAGATGTCTGTTAAATCCAGATGTTGAATGGTTAAGTTTAAATCAAAAATTTCTTTACTTACCTTCTTCTTAGAGGATCTATCCAACACTGCTAAAGGAGTATTAAAATCTCCAACTATGGAGCTGGAGAAAATCAAGTTACTCATGTCTATTAGAGTTTTTCTTATTAATTGAGGTGCACTCTGGTTGGGTGCATAAATATTAATAATTGAAATCTCATCATATTTAGTATTACCTTTAACAAATATGAAATGTCCATCTTTATCCTTCCTTACTTTGCTTGGTTTAAAGCCTGCGAATAAGATTGCAACACCTGCTTTTTTCTGTTTTCCATTTACCTGGAATATAGATGACCATCCCTTCACCTTGAGTCTAAATTTTTCTTTTAAGGTAAGATGTGATTCTTGTATGCAGCAGATATCTTGCCTGAGTTTTTGTGTCCAGTCAGCCTACCTATGCCTCTTTAGAGGACGGTTTAAACCATTAATGTTAATTGAAACCAATGATAAATCTTGAGAAGATCTAGTGGACATTTTTTAATCCTTTTGTCGCTGTGTGAGTTGGACTTTGATAAAAAGTTTCTGGATGAGTTGACTTTTGCGTTGGAGGATTACGCTGGTCGTTATGGAGAATAGGTCTCAGAATATTCTGGAGAGCTGGTTTAGTTATGGCAAATTTCTTCAACATGTGGATGTCATTAAAGTATTTAATTTCTCCATCATAAATGAAGCACAATTTAGCTGTAGACAAGATCCTGGGTTGAAAGTTATTTTGTTTTAGGAGATTAATAGCCGATGACCATTCTCTTCTCGCTTGAAAAGTTTGATCAGAGAGATCTACAGTTATTGTAATGTTCTTCCCCTTGTAGGTTATTGATTTCTTGCATCTGGTGCTTTCAAAATTTTCTCCTTCATATTTACTTTGGTGAACTTAATTATGATGTGCCTGTGGGATGTCTTATTGGGTTGAGTTGTGCTGGAGTTCTGAAACTGTCTGCTATCTGAATTTCAGAATCTCTTGGCATGTCTGGAAAGTTCTCTTCCATAGTCTCATGAATAAGGGCTTCTGTGTCTTGTGAAGCTGCTTCATCGCTTTCGAGGATCCCTATGATGTGAATATTGGTTTTCTTTGAGTTATCCAAGAGCTCTCTGAGAGAGTGATCTCTTTTTGCCTTCTATTTCTCTTGCTCTTTGGAGGTTTGAGAGCATTTGAAAGCTTTGTCTTCCATGTCAGAAATCCCATCTTCTGCTTGCTCCATTCTGTTACTGAGGGATCTACTGAATTTCTCAGATCTTTAAGGGCTGCAACTTCTTGTCTCAATGTCCCAAAATCTTTGGTCATTTTATCTTTGATTTTGTTGAATTCTTGAGACATCTTTTGGTCATCTTTTGAATTACTGCTTGAAATTCTAATTCCATCTTTTCCTCCATTCTGCTTATTTTATTTACAATCCAGATTCTGAATTCGATTTCAGACATCTCAGCCATTTGCATATGCAAGAGATCTTGTGCTGTGTCTGCCTTTTTGTTACTTGGAGGGGTTGGTCTACTCTGATTTTTCATACTGCAGAGTTTTTCCATTGATTCTGCCCCATGGTTGTTTTTCACTGTTGCGTCTGGCCCTTCAAGTGGTGGGTGCAGGGCTGTGTGGTTGTCTGGGAAGTTTTTGGCTGGTGGTGGGCCTGCAGGGAGGCCTGACAGTCGCCGGTGGGGTCCCTGGAAGAAAGCTGGCCTGCAGAGGTCCTGTGGGTGCCAGACAGAGGCCCACACAGTTGCCGGGAGTGACTCTGGTTGGAGGCCTGGCATTCCTGGGCGGAGTCCCTGGCAGAAAGCAGACCTACAGAAGTCCGTCAAGTGTCAGATGCAGGGCCAGGCGGTCACCGGGGGGTTCCTGCCTAGGGGCAGGCCTACAGAGACCTGGCAGTCACCAGTGGAGTCCCTGGCAGAAGGCTGGCCTGCAGAGGCCCCATGGGTGCCAGGTGGAGGCCCACACGGTCGCCAGTAATGTCCCTGACCAGGCGCCCTGTGGGTGCCAAGAGGAGGCCCGCACAATCACCGGGGGCAGACCTTCAGAGGCCTGCCAGTTGCTGGCAGAGTCTATAGCAGACGGCGGACCTGCAGAAGTCCAGCAAGCGTGGGACGTAGGGCCAGGTTGTTGCCGGGGGACTTCCTTGCCTGGGGTGGGACTGAGAGGCCTGGTGGTTGCAGTTGAAGTTACTGGTAGAAGGCAGGCCTGTGGAAGCACTGCAAGCTTGGGAGCGGTGCCGCATGGTCACCAGGGGATTTACTCACCAGGGTCGGGCCTGCAGGGGGCCTACGGGTGCCAGGCAGAGGCCTGCGGGTACCAGGCAGAGGCCTGCATGGTTGCCAGGGGAGTTCCTGGCTGGGGGAAGACCTGCAGAGGCCTGGTGGTCGCCAGCAGAGTCTCTAGCAGATGGTGGACCTGTGGAAGCCCAGCAAGCACGAGTGTTGGGCCAGGCAGTTGCCGGGATGTGGGCCAACCTGCAGAGGACTGATGTATCTGTGAAAGCCCTACAGGTTTGGGGTACAAGGCTGCATAGTCACCAGGGGATTTACTGGCCAGTGGCGGATCTGCAGGGGCCCTTCAGGTGCCGGGTGGAGGCCTGCGCCGTCGCTGGGGGATTTCCTGGCTGGGGGCAGACCTGCAGAGGCCTGGTGGTCGCCGGCAGAGTTTCTAGCGGACAGTGGGTCTGCAGAAGCCCGGCAAGCACGGGGCGCTGGACCAGACAGCTGCTGGAGGAATTCCTGGCTGGGGGATGGGCCTGCAGTGGCCTGGTGGATGTAGGCGGAGTTCCTTGCAGAAGCCTGGCCTGCGGAAGCCCTGCAGACTCGGGGCGCAGGGCCGCATGGTCACCAGGGAATTTGCTGGCCAGGGCTGGATCTGTGGGGGCGCTGTGGGTGCCAGGTGGAGGCCCCACGCAGTTGCCGCTGGAGTTCCTGGCCTGGGGCAGACCTGCAGAGGCCTGGCAGTTGGCAGCAGAGTTTCTAGCAGGTGGCGGACCTGCAGAATCCCAGCAAGCACCAGGCACAGGGCCAGGCAGGTGCCGGGGGAATTCCTGGCTAAGTGGCGTGCCTGCCTGCAGAGGCCTGGTGGTTGGTTACAGGCAGATTTCCTGGCAGAAGGCAGGCCTGCGGAAGCCCTGCAAGCTCGGGTGGAGGCTCGCATGGTTTCCAGGGGATTTACTTGCCAGGGGTGGATTTCCAGGGGCCCTGTGGGTGCCAAGCAGAGGCCTGCATGGTCGTCAGGGAAGTTCCTGGCTGGGGGCATACCTGAAGAGGCCTGGCAGTCACTGGTGGAGTCTCTAGCAGACAGGGGACCTTTGGAAGCCCGGCAAGTGCAGGTGTAGGTCCATGCAGTTGCTGGGGGAGTTCCTAGCAATGGGCCACCCTGCAGAGGCCTGACGGTTTCAGGCAGCGTTCCTGGCAGAAGGTGTACCTGCAAAAGCCCTGCAGGCTTGGGCTACAGGGCTTCATGGTCGCCAGGGGCTTTACTGGGCAGGGGTGGATTTGTGGGGGCCCTGTGGGTGCCAGGCAGAGGTCCGCACAGTCACTGGGAGAGTTCCTCCTGGGGACAGACCTGCGGAGGCCTGGTGGTCGCCGGCAGTTTCTAGCAGATGATGGGTCTGTGGAAGCCCGACAAGCACGGGGCGCTGGGCTAGAGAGCTGCTGGAGGAATTCCTGGGTGGGGGACGGGCCTGCAGAGGTCTGGCGGTTGTAGGTGGAGTTCCTGGCAGAAGGCAGGCCTCTGGAAGCCCTGCAAGCTCGGGTGCAGGGCCACATGGTCGCCAGGGGATTTAGTGGCCAGGGGCCGGTCTGTGGAGGCCCTGCAGGTGCCAGGCAGAGGCCCACGTGGTCCCGGGGAGGTGTTGCTGGTCGGGGTCAGACCTGCGGAGTCCCGGCAGTCACCGTCTGAGTTTCTAGTAAACAGTGGGCCTGCGGAAGCCTGGCAAGTTCAGGGTGCAGGGCCAGGCACTTGCCTGCAGCTTCCCTGGCTGGAGGGGAGGGAGGCTCTCCATGCCCCACCCCTCCGAGTCTTTTCCCGGTGAGCCGCTTGTTCATGCAGGTGAGGGGGGAGGTGCTACTCAGGGACCTCCTCCCTCTGTCTCAGTGGAAGTTAGGCTTCTGGTTCGTCAGGTAAGGGGGGAAGGGTGTACAGTAAGTTCAGAATGGTGGGGAAAACTTTAGTTCAGTTTTTCTGCCTAGCAATAGAGTTTTCAGAGTCACACCAGAGTGCTCAGGGGAAGCACACCTCACTTCCCACAGCACTCTTCGTGGGGTGAAACAAGAGGTCCACAGTTCACCACTTGTCTGTAGAAAACTCACAGGAGCAAAAGAGGAGAATAAAAAGGAAGGAAACAGAAAAGCAAGAAACTCAGAGCTTTCTCAGGGGAGGGGACGGGCACTCCTTCTTTTAGATGAATTTTGTACCTGAAGCGTGCTTTCTTGGGGTTGCAGCCAGTCTTAGCAGAGGTGATCCACAGAAATCATTTCTCTCTCTCGGCTGGGCTCCCAGTATTCAGCTTAATTGTGCAGTTTCTGAAGGTTATCTTCCCTTTTGGACAGGAATCTTTTTCAAAGCTGCTTCCAGTCAGCCATCTTGCTCTGCCCCTATATATTTTTTTTGAGACACAGTCTCGCTATATTGCCTTCGGTAGAGTGCTGTAGCATCACAGCTCACAGCAGCCTCCAACTCTTGGTTTTAAGAGATTCTCTTGCCTCAGCCTCCCAAGTAGCTGGACTACAGGAACCTATTGCCTGGCTATTTTTTTTGTTGTTGCAGTTGTTGTTCAGCTGGCCCAGGCTGGGTTCGAACCCACCAGCCTTGGTGCACTATGCTATGGGCACCAAGCTTGTCCAACTATATTTGAATCTACCTGAATTTATGAAAGGTCCCTGGCAGATAGTCTGTGTGGGGTAGAATAGTCCAATGCCCAAAAGTTGAGGGTAGAAGCCATCAACATCCAGGCAGAGAAAAATGCATCATGCACAAATAAGTTGAAAGGCCTCAGCAAGGTTATCTTTGAGAAATACATTAATGTGCTCCATAAGATAAGAAATTTGTCACTTCCTGAACATACCAATATCATATAGTATCTTTTACCAGTTGTAATAGTTAATTTTGTGTCAGCTTTGTCCATACATTTAGTCAAACGTTATTCTGGGCATATCGAAGAAAGTGTTCTGGATGAGCTTAATATTTGAATCATTAGATGGAGTAAAAGTAGATTACCCTCCTGCTGTGAATGGGTCCCATCCAATCAGTTGAAGGCCTGAATAGAATAAAAAGGTGACCTTACTGTAAATAAGAGGGAATTTCTCCTGCCTAATTGCCTTTTAGCTGGGATATGAGTTTTTCCTGTTTTTAGACCTGAGCTGAAACATCAGCTTTCTTTGGTCTTGGGACTACTGGCCTTCAGACTACTACCTGAAACACACCATCATGTCTCCTGGGTGTCCTGCAGATCTTGAAATTTGTTTTTCTCTATAAGTGGGTGAGCCAATGCCTTATTATTAATATGCTGTATATATATTATATATAATATATATTATTATTATTTATAATGTATAATGTATATACATACTTATAATAGATCTCCTATTGGTTTTGTTTCTCTGGAGAACCCTAATAGACCAGTCCAATAAGACTTTATTGTCTCTTACCTTTTCTTCCTTTCCCAGCTCTAACCTGAATGAGCCATTGGCAACCTAGTGATGGGTAATGGGGTGGAGAAAAAATTCCATGTGTATAAATAGAGAGGAAATTGCTCTCCCCCTCACCATAATCACTAAGAAATATGATGTGGTCCAAACACCTTGGTTTTAGCTCTAGCTGTGTTTAATATTAGCTGAACAATATTTAGCAAAGTGACTCAACATACTGCCGTGTTTCCTAATCAGTGAAATTGGGCTTAACAAGGCCTGCCTTGCCTCCCTCAGGGGTTGTTAAAATGATCAAAACAGCTAAGATACTGAAAAACAAAATTAAGGTGCTCAGGCCACATAATACATATGAAGCATTTGTATGGTATGATTTCAGAGGAACAAGAAGCCTCCCTCACCTATGGGTTACTAACAAAACTTAGATTATTACTTTGGAATAATGGAAAATGAATATTTATTTGACATCAACTGTTTCACAGGTTATGGGCTAGGCATTTTAACGATTCTAAAGCATTTACTCTTCACAGCATTTCTGTTTCTATACATATTATTATCTCCATTTTACAGATGAGTAGCCTGAAGCTCAAAGTGATAAAAGTTTTCCCAAGATTACAGATCTAGCAAGAGTATAATTCATGTATGTTTTAAATTTCAGCCCCTTAATTATCAAGCCATTCTTCTTCTGAAAGTTGATGTATACTAAATTATAATTTTCCCTGGGAGGAATACCTGAATCCCAGTCAATCAGTGTCAGACAGCTGAGTGTGAATGAGTTTGTCAACTCTTCTCTCAGAGTGTGTTTTTTATTGCAGTTAAAGGATAGAAGCAGAGGTCACTGGATACCACACAAGGGTGGGGTGGCATTAAAAATCTAGGAAATAGAAAGGGGCAAGGGAGGGGAGGGGAGGGGGGAGGATGGGAGGAGGGAGGGTGATTGGTGGGATGACACTTACAGCGCATCTTACGAGGGTACAAGTGAAAATTACTAAATGTAGAATATAAATGTCTTCATATAGTGATTAAAAGGCCATGAAGGCTATGTTAAATAGTTCAATGAAAATATTTCAGATTGTATATAAAGTCAGCACATTGTGCCCCA
>CAUYON010054304.1:0-25707 GCA_963573935.1 Arctocebus calabarensis
CCATGTGCACATGCAGTGCCTACCTCCTGCGGGGTCAGCGTCTCCATGTGCACACGCAGTGCCTGCCTACCGTGGGGTCAGCTTCTCCATGTGCACACGCAGTGCCTACCTACTGCGGGGTCAGCTTCTCCATGTGCACACGCAGTGCCTGCCTACCGTGGGGTCAGCTTCTCCATGTGCACACGCAGTGCCTGCCTACTGCGGGGTCAGCTTCCCCGTGCACACGCAGTGCCTACCGCGGGGTCAGCTTCCCCGTGCACACACAGTGCCTGCCTACCGCGGGGTCAGCTTCTCCATGTGCACACGCAGTGCGTGCCTACCGTGGGGTCAGCTTCTCCATGTGCATACGCAGTGCCTGCCTACCGTGGGGTCAGCTTCCCCGTGCACACGCAGTGCCTACCGCGGGGTCAGCTTCTCCATGTGCACACGCAGTGCCTACCTACTGCGGGGTCAGCTTCTCCATGTGCACACGCAGTGCGTGCCTACCGCGGGGTCAGCTTCTCCATGTGCACATCCAGTGCCTGCCTACTGCGGGGTCAGCTTCCCCGTGCACACGCAGTGCCTACCGCGGGGTCAGCTTCCCCGTGCACACACAGTGCCTGCCTACTGCGGGGTCAGCTTCTCCATGTGCACACGCAGTGCCTGCCTACTGCGGGGTCAGCTTCCCCGTGCACACGCAGTGCCTACCGCCGGGTCAGCTTCCCCGTGCACACACAGTGCCTGCCTACCATAGGGTCAGCTTCCCCGTGTGTACCCGGTGCCTATCTATCACGGTTTCTGTGAATGCCCAACACATGCTCACCTACCGCGGAGTTAGCTTCCCCGTACACACGCAGTGCCTACCTACTGCGCAGGTCAGCTTCCCCGTGCACACGCAGAGCCTGCCTACCGTGGAGTCAGCTTCCCCGTGTGCACCCGGTGCCTGCCTACTGCGCAGGTCAGCTTCCCCGTGCGCACGCGGTGCCTGCCTACTGCGCAGGTCAGGTTTCTGGTGCGCACGCGGTGCCTACCTACTGCGCAGGTCAGCTTCCCGGTGCGCACGCGGTGCCTACCTACTGCGCAGGTCAGCTTCCCGGTGCGCTCCTGGAGCAGACGCACGATCTGGGCCTTCTGGGTGGGCGCGCAGCGGCAGCAGACCACGGCTGGGCACTGGCAGGCCAGCTCCATAAACTCGTACTCGTAGAACTTGAGGCAGACCTGGAGGGGTGCAGGAGAGAGGGCAGGTCAGCCACCGTCACCTCCAGCCTGCAGCATTCCCACTGCAGCAGGAAGAGGACCGGACTCCAGCGGGATGAGTGGCGGGGGACCCCGAGCTCACCTCCAGGGAGTCCCCAGAGATGACCAGGGCGCAGTCATGCTTCCGGCGGAAGGCGTTCAGCTCAAGGTGGGCCTCCCCACGGTTGGTCACCTAAAAGGGAATGGAAAATGGGGAAGGCACAGCTCTCTGGAGGCCGAGAACAATGAACAAGGGCTTCCTGAAGCTGGCACGAAGGCGGGGGCCACCCCAGCCAAGGGCCCTTCCCCGCTATTCCCCAACAGACCCAGCGCCACACGAAGCCCTGGCAAACAAGATTCTGCGGGATTCGGGAGAGCCTGTAGACCCCCTCGCCCGCCATTTCCCCCAAGACTAAAAATGACCATGCTCTCGCCATGTGCCAGGCACTTTTCAAGGATTTTTCTCATTTATTCCTCGGGAGGGCTCCAACAGGCACACGATGGTCACAACTCTCTTTAACACTTAAAGAAATAGAAGGCTGGTAAGGTGTGCCAGCCTGCCTGGCTGGTAGGTAGGCTGGCTCAAGGCAGAGCAGGTGCTCCCAGCCGGGGAATCCCATGGGGGGACCCACTCCTGCCAAGCACCAGAGGTGAAATGGCTCAGCCTTGGTGGACCATCGAGTGTTCTCCACAAATGCTCGACCCTGTTGTCGTTCAGAAACAGCGCACACAATACGTTAAGGCAGTGGGAACGTGGACATTCCGAACAAACTAAATGCTTTTTATTTACCCAAACAGGGGCACCATCACACGGGCCATGGTTTCCAACCCCTGAGTTCTAGAATACACAGTCAACTCTCACTGTTCATGTAGCTGTGTTCCATGGTGTCACTGCAAATGCCGAGTTACCAAGTACCAAACCACTCACTGCTGTAGGGAAATACAGGGTTAGGTTCCTGTGGGCCTCCGGTCACACTGCTGCCATTGATGTGGAACCCTGTCCTGTGTGTGCTCCTGTTTCAAGGCACCTTAATACGTGAGCGCCGAGCTCACCCCCAAGGGCAGCTCACCTAACAAGCACATTTTCCCCGAGAGGCACATGGCAGCCTTCTCTGCCTGGGAACACTGTATAACCCTTCAGTGTTGTGCTGGGGACCACTTAAAACAGCAAACAGCCAACAAAAAGCACAAAAATGTGAAAAGCCTGACACTTAAATGGACTAGGAAAAGGATGCTTGTTTCCTGTCCTGAGAGCTGCAACCGGAAGGCAAACCATTCACCGCCCTGTGAAGCCTCGGCTGGGAACGTCCATGTCGGGCAACCCACATCCCCCGCCATGTCTGCGGGTGGCCATCAAAGTGCTGCAAGTACTACTTTCTGGGTCATGGATAAGTTTCAGTGAGGAGGAAGATTCACGAAGAATCTGTGAATCATGACCATTGACCTTATCTGCCTCTGCACAACACAGCTGCTCTGAAGTCACTGGATTTCTTGAAGCTTCTATGGACCGATGGCAGGAGGGGGATACCCCCAAACCTGAAACATCTGGAGTCTCTCCAGTTGTTTGACATCATGGCTCTGATGGTGGGAATGCTACATCCTGCCCCAAAGAGGACCCAGCACCCTGACCTCCCTCGTACAGGAAAGGGCAGGCCAGCCCTCCTGGGAGCAGCGCCCCACACCCCCACGCATGTTTTCTGTGAATGCCCAACACAAGGGCAGGCAGTTTCTCCCCTGCCATCTAATTCTCCCCCATCAAAGGCTCCCCAACACATCCTAAATGTGCCCCTTCAGGAGGACAGGCAGGCCGGCATCTATGGTTTGAAATTTCTTTCTTATCCAAGGACTTGGCCTTTAGGGGGTCCAGGGAAGTCTCAGGAATCATGCACAAGTTCACATGTTCGAGCAGACTTGCATGTTTCACAGGGTAGTGTCTAACTTTCATCAGCTTTGCAAAGAGGATCATGACCCTCACAACCACCCCCACAAAGGTTAAGAGCACAGTTCAGCACAGGGCGGGAACCAGGTACTCATAAACCCTGCCGGCAGGAACTCCAAGCCCGTACCCGGGCCACCTGGAGATCCCGCCAAATTCCTCATGGCTTCAGCTCCTCCCACCCTGAGTGGTCCACGTGCTTCCCCGTCCCTCGTCAGGAACCCACTCAAGGTTATGGGGCCACAGGACAAATGGAAGCATCGCCCCACATGGCCCCAACACGAGAGAGCCTTACCAGCCGGAAGATGTGGATGTCCTGGTTTCTGGTCACCAGATGTGCGTTCTTCGCTGTGCACGTTGCCGTCTCCAGCTTGTCCCCCGTCAGCATCCACACCTGAAATCACGGCACCAGAGAGGTCCAATTCGTTAGTTTTGGAGGCTGCCTGCTGTCCACGTCAGCTGAGTGTCCAGGAACACCGAGCTGAACTTGATATGTTCCAGTTACCTCCTTGAGACTCGTGGTGTCCCCAACAAACCATAGGAAGTGTTCTGGTTCAAGAGCTTTGGAACCCTGACCAATCGCTGCTTGTGGCAGCAAAAAGCTGGCAGGGTACTTTTAGAATGAGCATCCTTTCATGTGCTACAGGAGGCTCAGGGAGCTCGGTGTTCGGATCTCAGAATCCTTTTCACAGGGATTTTCCTTAAAGCAGCAGACACTTCAAGGCTGGGTGCAGTGGCTCACACCTATAATCCAGCACTCTGAGAGACGGAGGCGGGTGGATTACCTGAGCTCAGGAGTTTGAGACCAGCCTAAACAAGAGTGAGACCCTGTCTCTACCGAAAATTGAAAAACTAGCCAGGCATTGTGGTGGCACCTGTAGTCCCAGCTACTTGGGAAGCCAAGGCAAGAGGATCACTTGAGCCCAAGAGTTTGAGGTTGCTGTGAGCTCTGACACCAAGGCATTTAACCCCAGGGTGACCAAGTGAGACTCTGTCTCAAAAAATAAAATAGAAATAAAAATAAAAAGCAGTAAACACTTTAAAAGGAAAAGGCTGTATGAATGAGAGGTCTCCTCTACGGCCTACAGGGAACACTGATTTATGACGTTGCAAACGCTATGTGGTTGGATGCTTGTGGCAGACTGCTATCATTTAACCCTGACGGTAATGAACCGAGCTGGTCCTTATCTTCTACCAGCTCAGCCTGCACGTCACTGCTGTGGGCTCAAACAGGGTAATGTGACTTGCCCCGAAGCCACACAGCGACCTCATGTCCTAACCAGGTCAGAATCTGGGTCCTCAGAGTCCCAGTGGAACGTGCTTCCCGCTCTGCTCTTCTACCTCATTAACCCTTTTGTTCTCAACAAGGAGCCTTGGAAACCTGGGCAGTGGGGGATATGGGAAAGGAAATAACAGCACCTGCTCCTGGGGCACCGGCACTCAGGCTGAGCTGCATTTCACCTTTACGGTAACTTTTATTAGACACGGGAACAGAAGCATCACTTGCCAAAGGTCCCCAGAGTAAGCAGAGGGGCGAGGTGGGGACCCAGGCAGAGAGAGGGTCAGCAGGGAAGCACTGGGCACTTCTGGAGCTGTGCCAGACTTTGCCAGGGGAAACCCACGTTGGGGCCTGGAGATACATTTCTTTTACGTGATCCTGGCTTAGTGCTACTTCAGAGATGATGTAAAAGAACAAAGCCAGGTGCTGGGGGCTCAAGTTCTAGAAAACTATCAGGTGCACTCCACAGCTGACACCCCACACAGGATGGTGGGGAGGCACCACGGGACGTGCCGAGACCCCAGCTCCGGTCCCAGCACAAGAAGCTAGGGCTGCCTCGCTCTGCATCTAGCAGAGGCGCTGAAGTGGAAAGTTCCCTGTGAACGATCACACCTCGGACAGCAGGTACAGACCACCCTGCCCCGTCCCAGACATGGCTCTTCCCTGGTAAAGGGGACACAGAAAAGACAAGTTGTGGCCACGTGTGGAATAGAAACACCTCGTCTTGGGGACAGAACCAGCTTGAGAAAGAGAAAAAGCCCAGGACGAAGCTGGAAGCAGAAAAAATCCAAGAGGAGGAGCCTTAGAAATTGCTGGTGTCTGATTTTAAACACCACAGTGCAGGAGGAACAGGCCTGCAGCCGCCAGAAAATCGGATCTTGCTGGCGATTTCCCTGTGAAGAGCTAAGCCTGTGGCCACAGGGACCAGACAAAGCTTGGTTTACAAGGAGACATGCGTGTGAGAGGCCAGTGGGCCTGAATGCAGCCTGGTGTCTCATCTGTCCTCCTCCTAAGGTCCTGCTGAGAGGACAGCTCCAGGGATGCCACAGAGAGGCAAACATACACTTACTTCCTCCCCGGTCACTTGGGCTCCCAGAGAACCAGGTCCCCAGACGCCCCCTGCTGGCCTCTCCAGATCCAACTACAGGACATACTTTCCGGGTCCCCAACCACGAATTCGATAGTTGTCTGTCGGTCACTCAGCCATACCAACAGGCCAGCTGCTGCCCCCTCGGCTAGACCATACCAAGTAGCCAGTGCATGCTGGACGCCACTTGACACCAAGCAAGGGAGGCTGATGTGGTCACAGAGGCCCCATGGAGTAAAAGCAAACACCATGTACATCTCCTCAAACCAGGGCCCATCACAGAGGGGGCACTCCTGGCTCCCTCTCGGCACCCACCCGCCTGCCTGCTGTGCTGTGGGGTAGTTCTGCAGGCCCTCCTCAGGCACCCGGCCCCAGCAGGACCTCCCTACCTTGATGCCGGCATTCCGCAGAGTCTCCAGGGTGGGCCGCACATCTGCCTGCAGCTGGTCCTCCACGCCCGTCAGACACAGCAGCTCCATCTCCATCTCCAGGCTCTCGATGACCGTGGCCACTTTGAGGGAGCGGTCATGCACACTCAGCTTGGCCTGGACGTAGCGGGCCTGGGACACACCAGACGTGGTCACCACTCAGGGTGGGAGAGGCAAGGCTAACCCACTCAGGCTGGTATTTGAAAGGCAAGTGGGCTGGAACCCCAAGGGCTCGAATGGGCTTCCCAGCTGCTCCCAAGTCATGAGTGCAGATACCAGAGCTGGACAGGCCTGAGCCCCACCCTGTGCTCCAGGCTCACCTGCTGTGAAACTTCCAGCAAGTCCCTTAACTTCTCTGAGCCTCATTTGCTTTTGTCCATGAAATGTCAACAACAGCACCCACTTCACTGGCTTGTCTCAAAGATTAGCACAACCCCAATTCTGGTATCACAGTAGGTTCTCCCACACACCCCACACACTGTGTAACCCAAACTCTGCATCGCCAGGCCTTCTAAAAGACAAAGTCCCACTCCTGAAGACCGCAGACCCAACACTTCTGTTGATTTCCTCTATATTAGTGCTTTTCAACCTGTGGGTCACAACCCACAGCAACTGTATTAAAGAGCTGTGGCGTTAGGGAGGTCGAGAACCACTGCTCTATATCAAGTTAGAAAAAACCTAGACAAAAACCCAAAATCCCTTGAGGGATCCACTAAAAGCATGTGCTTTTAAAATTGAAATGCAGATAGCATTGATCAGGGGGCAGAACTCCTGTTAAATAAAGGCTTCCAAAGAACCCATATGAATAGAGTGAGACCCACGTGGTTTCTCTGGGGACCGCAGGGCAGGGGCCTTGCCTTCCTCCCTTGCATCCGTGCACCTCGGATTTACGCCGGTGACACAGAGTGGACAAGGCAAGGACCCTCCCCTCGGGGAACACGCAGTCTACGTGACAAGATGATATAAACAAGTCAGTGACCTAGTTCAATGCCAACATTTTTACACCAAAGAAATTAGGGCTCCAAAGGGGAGATTTATGCCAAATTTCCCTTAAGGAATACTATGTGCTAAAGACCATCCTAAGCTTTGGGGATATAAGAGTGAACCAGATTGAGAAATGTCTCTGCCCTCAAAAAGCTCTGATTCCAGAAAAAAGACAGGTAAGATGAATGTTAAAAAGTATAAATAAGGCCGTCTATAGAAGGTGGTAAGCACGATGAGGAAAGGTGGATGGGGTGGAGGGAAAGTGACAGGGGGCTGCCGTAGTCAGGTAGCCCAGGAGGAGTTCTGGAAGGAGGCAGCGTCAGAGCTGAGACCCCCCAAAATCAAGGGAGTGGCCCACGGAGGCCTGTGGGAGAAGGGTATCAGGCAGAGAGAATGTAAGTGTAAAGACCTAGGGACAGCTGGACAGAACGAGCCGGGGGACACTGCCGGAGACATGGCTGAGGAGGTGGCAGGGCTACAGAAATGATGGAGAGATCCCTGAACTACTCACCTCGAAGTCTTGATACTGCTCCTCTGCTAGAGATTTCTTGGCCACCACCAGCACGCGCAGCCCTTCACGGGCCATGTTGCCGCACTGGAAAGTAAACAGAGGTCAGTGAGAACCACGCAGAGGGCTCAGCCCCAGAGACCTCAACTCTCACTGGGGAGGCCCCGGATGCTGACGTGGACAAGCCCTTCCCAAGGGGGACAGGGAAAATGGCAAATCAGAAAACCACTGTTCCCTAAAGTGATCTTCTGAGAAGGGAACCTTTCACCGGGGAGGCGGAGCTGCAGAGCGGCCGCCCATGGGCATGAGCGCAGTGTTATGTGCTGAAATTTTAAGTCAACTTCGTAAGACTTCACACACATCTGGACTGCTGAATCAATGGAAAAACTGAACGTGTGATAAAACGGCACGCACGTTCCCAAATAACCACAATCAATGATGGCCGAGAAGTGGCTGCCTCCGTGTGTTCCCAGAAAACGGAGCACATTCTGAGACTTTCAACATGAAAGGTCCAACACGGTCAGAAAAACACACCCAGTCCCGTTTCATTCCTGTGTGTTTCCTGCCCGGCTCCTGCAGGCATTTGGGTGTGTACAACCCGAAACTGGAGGAAATGCTGTGTTACTGAGTTACTAAACATGACTAGCTATGATGCTACTGAAACACCTGTCATCTGTTTACATCATTTTTGCACACTGCCTAGCACAGGCAGCAGCACTGGGCAGAAAGAGGGTATTGGTTAGTTACTAAAATGTGAATCTCTTTCTGGAGCGGAGAGAAGGGACAAAAATGGCCCAAGAAACCTGAATGCTCCCTCCTGCCAGGCTGGCTGATTGTCTGTATCACAAATGGGGCAGGCAGCCTCAGAGGCGGCCCCAACGGTTCCTCCCTCCTGGGACTCAGATGCTCGTGTAATCACCGCCTCATTGAGTGTGTGTTGGATCTCGTGACTCATTCAAAACACACAGACTGAGGCACAAATGGGGGGATGTCACATCTGGGATGAGGTTACCAAGGACGGTGACGCTCCCTTATTGGTCCTTTCCTGCCCCCTCATTCGCTCACTTTGATGAAGCCAGTTGGCGGGGGTTGGGCTTCCCTATGGAGAGACCCACATGGCAAGGGAAAGTGGGCAGCCTATGGCCAACAGCTGTCAAGAACCTGAGGCCCTCTGTCTAGCAACCCACAAGGAGCTAACTGCTGCCACAACCACCAAATGACCTGATCCTGCCCCAGTTGAGTCTTAAGATGAGAGTGCAGCCCCACGTGAGACCTTGACCACAGACTGTGGGCGAAGACCCCTGAAGCAGAGGACCCCACTGAGCCAAGCCTGGATCCCTAACCCACAGGAAGCATGAGAAGAAAATGTGTATTGTTGTAAGCAGCTACATTCCAGGGTGGTTTGTAACACAGCTCTAGGTAACGAACACAGAGACGCACCTTACTATCCATGCAAGGGCGTGCAGAACGTGCTTCCGAGACCTGGTTTTAACCTCCCCATCAAGCTTACCTCTTCCTCCAGCCAGTCGTTGTACTGCACAATGCCGGCCATGACCACATCTGCTCCCTTCATGTAAAATGTGATTTCTCCAGTTGATTCATCCTGGAGAGAGGGGCCCAGAGAAATGAAAAGCTGAAAGGAGCACCCTCCTCCTGCCGCAATGCCCGCGTCCTGTGACAGGGTACAGGGTGCACCTAATGGACACCAATGTGTTTTTCACTTGGCTGAAGATGAAAAGCAAACGGGAACCTCGCTTTGGAGCAAAGGCTGCAGAAAGCAGAAGAAAACTCAAAGCATTTGGGAAATTACTAAGTGACGAAAGCAGGCTCAAAAGGATTGAAGCCCCTTTTTTGGGAATTTTTAATATTCAAACCGCAGACTTCCACACTGTAAGTTAATTTTTGCCAGTAACATCACCGAACTGTGGCCTACCGAAAGAACAGGGAAGGTCGTGACCTAAACCAGGATCTCTCAACCTCAACACTGCCAACGTTTGCTGTGTGGGGCCCTCCTGGCATTGACCGTGAGTGCCCTGGCCAGATGCCGGTAGCAGACCCCGTGGTGACAACCAAAGTGTCTCCTGGGGGTGCAAACTGTCTCAGTGGAGAGCCACTGATCTAGAGAATTCCAGACGCCTATGTCTATGTGAGGACCTACCTAGAACTCAGACTGCCCAGAGTCTTAGTTCACCCCGACCCAGCTTTGTGGGAGGTGGTCAACACCACTGCACAGGCACCGATGTCTGAACCTGGCGCCAGTCCCTAGCGGTGTACAGCTGCACAAGCTACTTGTCCTCCATAAACCTCAGTCTCTTGTGTAAAACAGGAATTCTCACCACACAGATTGCTGTGGCTGAAACAAGATAATTCACATACAGCACATGGCCCTGGGCCAGATACACAGAACATGCTTCCCAGTGATGTCATTCCTATTAGGACGAGACTTAGCTTTGCAAGTCTCTTGATCAACAAAAACAAAGTTTAGCCCAGTATTCTCAATGACACCAATTCTGCCCCCAGAGAGCACCTGGCAATGGCTGGGGACGCTTTTGGTTCTCACACTCAGGGGGCGTGCTGCTGGCATGTGGTGGGCAGAGGCCACCTGCAACACAGGACAGCCAAGAACTCCCCAGGCCTACATATCAACAGTGCCAAGACTAAGAAATCCTCAATAATTTGAGTTACAGGAAGGTGGGAGGCAATAGACACGGCCAGAGCATGGCCAGGAACCTTCTGCTTAAATTTTACTACCCCACGAAGCCCAGAAGAAATGCCTCCAGCACCTTCAGTGAGAATGAAATAAATACCCAAAGCCAGGGTCAAACACTGTGGCTCATACCTGTAATCTCAGCACTCTGGGAGGCTGAGACGGGTAGATAATTTGAGTTCAGAAGTTCAAGACCAGCCTGAGCAAGAGGGAGACCCCTGTCTCTACTAAAAATAGAAAAAAAGAAGCTGGGTGTGGTGGCGTATGCCTGCAGTCCCAGCTCCTTGGGAGGCTGAGGCAAGAGGATTGCTTGAGCCCAAGAGTTTGAGGTTGCTGTGAGCTATGATGATGCCACAGCATTCTACCCAGGGCAATAGAGTGAGACTCTGTCTCAAAAAAACCAAAAAACAAACAAAAACTATATGAAAACAATACCCAAAGCCAAATTAGTGGTCTAATTTCCTCTTTGAAAATAACTTTCAAATGCCCTCTCATCAGCGACAATCTTCTAGATCAACACGCTGACTCATAAAGCATCCAGGCCAAGCTGAGGCACCCACGTTTTAAACGCACACAACTGCACGCTTATCTCGGATGGAGCACAGCTTGGGCTTGTGGCTCAGACCAAAGACAGCTGTGAGGTCTGAACATGAAAGCATCAGAGCTGGTTTTTTTCCATTCCCCTTTACCCCAATGATGCTTAACAACATGGCTGTAGGAAATCACGCCCCCAGCCCAGCTTCCTTTACTCTGGAAGGGGCTCAAGAGAATTTGGAAGTTCTGTCCAATATAAATACTGTATCATCTATCTCCTCCCATGACTCATTTCCTCCCACCGAGTTCATCACAAGTTTATTTCGTTCCCATATTATGGCACGATTACACCATAAATTTACAGAGATCGGCTGGTTATGTGGCATTGTTTAGGGGCGTCGTCCTTTCCCCACTGAGGTCTGTTTCTGGCACCTGCTCAAAGGCCTCCTTTCATCCGACACTGACAGCACATGACCTCTACCAACAAACCCTCACGTAAGAAAGAGGAGAGAGCCTTGGAACATCAAGACAAAAACACAGCAGGGACACAACCTTCCTCCAGAAGGATGCAGACACAGCCCAAAGAAACCAGGTTCTGGGACCCTGCCTGATCTCTTAGGAGATATGCACAGAAATGACCTTGCTTTTTGGATGCGGGAAGAGGCTGCCATGAGCTCACACCTTTCTAAAAGGGTTAATGAAACAAGACAGGACAGAGCCAAAGTGGAGCTGTGAATAGTCACTAAACCAATTAGAGAAGTCTGACAATGAGCTAAAACTCACACCAGGTAGTTGGACGGTCATTTGCATACAGCATGCGAGTTATATGAACACACTCAAACAGGGCTTCTCAGCCTCAGCACAACTCACATACGGGGCCAGGTCGTCCTCTGCCGGGAAGGTCATCCTGTGCACCACAGTATAATAAGCACTACATGTAATGCCAGCAGACTCCACCCGCCCCCGACCTGGGGTGGTGACAACCACGAATGTCTTGAGCCATTTTCAAAATCGTCCAGAATGAAAAACACCACATTATAGGAGCACAGCGAGATCGTGCAAAGCAGAACTGGCCCAAAAGTCCTGGACGCTGACCTCTGCCCACCCGAACCACAGACAGAGGTCAGTTACAGAAAACAACCAAACAATATGTGTCTCATTAAGGACAACCTCGCAAAGATGGATGCTTATATGGTGTTATTTTTAGTAGTTAAAAATGAGAAACAGCCTACGTAATAAAAAAAAGGGGGGGGGGAGTTAATGAAATAGTGGTATAGTCTTTCAACAAAACCATGCACAAACTTAAAATTATATTTAATGATAGGAGAAAATTCTTATCATGTACATATAGTTCATGAGGTGGAAGTCTAGAAAGCCATAGGTGACGCTAATTTTATGACAATGTGTGTGGATATTTACCCTCTCTATTCTTAGAAAAAAGCCTGAAAGGAAGTCCCCTGAAATAGGAAGATTCACCGGGTGATGAAAATGGAGATGAATAATCTTGCTCCCCTTCCTTATAAATTTATTGGTTCTAAATGCTTTCACCATAAAGGCTGATTTTATTATAATCGGGGAAAGAGGGAATATGATGTTAAAATAAAGATTTGCTCATCGGACATTATCCCATACTTGTAAGCAGAGTCCCTTTTCTTGCTACGGGAAGACGCGTATGTCATATCTCATCAAATATGGCATGTCTGAGAATGAAAGTCCTTTACAACTAAATGAAAGGTGATATAGACCACTCACTTATTCTAGAACGTATGGTGTTGGGGATAATTTGATGATGATTCAACCCTCAAATGACCTCAGCTGAGCCCATGGCCCTAAAAGTTAAAAAAATAAAGACTGAACACATAGTAATTCCATAGGAGGCAATGACTTTCACTCCCCAGGAACATCCACCCACAGGATCTATGCTGCTGCTTCCAGACCACCATGTTCTTGACACCAGATGTGTCCTCCAGATAGGGTTTGAGAAGCCAGGGGTCCAGCAGGTGTGGATCTGTGGGAAGGGCACAGGTGCGTGGGAGAAAAAGCTCCCTCCCCACTAAGAGTTGCCAAGGAACACGTCCTGCAGAGTTTGAAAGTTCCTACAGGCATCTGGACATAAAAATCCTTTCACATGTGACATTTCAAAGCACATTCATGAGGTGTGTCACTGGGTCATCTGTACAGCAGCTGCAGTGCCGCCTCTGTCCTCTCCCCACATGGGCAGCCTTTATGATGGCTTGCAATGGTCCCTACCTCCTGGTACTCAGGCCATGGTGCCAGCCACTCCCTTGGTGTGGGCTTGGACCTCATAACTTACTTCTGGTAACAGCATAAGGCTAATGCGGGGGATGGCACTCTGAGACTGGATGACAAAAGACTGTAACTTCCATCTCACTCTGGTGAAGCCATCTGACGCTGGAACTGACCTACGGCAAGGCCCATGAAGCAATCAGCCCTGCGCAGCCTCTAGCCAACAACAGCCAGTAAAGAACTGAGGCCTCAGTCCAAAAACCCGCCAGGAGCTGAACTCTCCCAACAGCACAGCTGCTGTCTGGACACAGACCTGCCTCTGCAGAACCTTAGCAGCCCCACTGGCCGATTCCTGAGTCCAGCCTGTGAGAGACCCCTCCGGAGCCAGAAGACCCAGCCAAGCCACACCCAGATTCCTGGCCCACAGGAACTGTCTACAACACACACACAGTAAAATCCCCTTATCAAGACCCCCAGTGAGTGCCTAAGACAGCAGATAGTAATGAACACTATATATGTTATTTTTTTTTCATACAAGGTCAGATAATTAAGTTTGCAAACTCATCCTGGAAAAAGTGCTACATACCTCACTGCTGAGTGTCCAAACTCTTCCCCTTGGGAAGCTACGCCCCGATGACAGCAGTTAGTTCACAAAGCACTTTTGCTGGGATGAGTGTGTGAACTTAATTGTCACGCCTAGTATGATGACAGCTCTGATGACCAGAAAAAAAGAGTTCCAAAATTGCTTTCAAGAGTGAACTAGGTGCCGGCATCCCCGGAGAGCTTCCCAAAGACAGTACTTGGAAGGTGGTCGTCGTGAGACGCAGCAGTGCGGGAGGGGGAGCATTTTCTAGGATGTGTTCAAACCTTCTCAGACGTCTCTATCACAAAGCTGAAAGCATACACTAGCCTCGGTAAGAGATGAACAACAACAACTAATCAAGTATAATAATTACAACAATACACTGTAATAAAAGTAAAACAAGGGTTGGGCGGCGCCTGTGGCTCAAAGGAGTAGGGCACCAGCCCCAGATGCTGGAGGTGGCAGGTAAAAAAGAAAAAGTAAAACAAGGGTTACGTGAACACAAGTGTTGTGATGCCACAATGGGCAGGCAGTGTAGACAGTGTGGAGACGCTGGATGAGGCGGACGAAGGAAAACAACACAAGACTTCATCACGCTACTCGGAATAATGCACAATGCGAATCCTACTAATTATCTGTTTCTGGAAATAATATTTTAATTATTAAAGTATTTAAATATTTTTGTCCATTTAATTTTTATTTTTAACCACAGTGGATGGCAGGTAACTGAAACCTTGGAACATGCAATAGCAGATAAGGGGAAAGAGAGTACTATATTGTTGTCTTACGCCATTAAATATGGGGCAATCTGTTACGCAGCGATATATGATTAATACACTGCCCCAGCATTACTACGGATGTTGTGTACTTCTCGGCTCCCTCTCATCACACACTGACCCATAGTCTTATCCCAAAGAATACCAGGATCTAAGGCAGAGTTCTCTCTCACCAAGCCAGATAACATGAAGAACCTTTAAAAATAGGCAACAAGGCTCAGCGCCTGTGGCTCAACAGGCTAAGGCGCCAGCCACGTACACCTGAGCTGGTGGGTTCGAATCCAGCCCAGGCCTGCCAAACAACAATAATGGCTGCAACCAAAAAACGGCCAGGCGTTGTGGTGGGCGCCTATAGTCTCAGCTACTTGGGAGGCGGAGGCAGGAGACTCGCTTGAGCCCAGGAATTGGAGGTTGCTGTGAGCTGTGATGCCACAGCACTCTATCCAGGGTGACAGCTTGAGGCTCTGTCTCAAAAAAAAAAAATAGGCAACAATCCCAACCTTAATACCAAAATAAATCTGGGAGTGGACCAAGTAATCTGTACTTTTAAAGCCCCCTTGGAAAAGTGAGTGAAGCTTGAGAACTACTGGATGAAGTAGTTTATGGTTACCAGATTTTCCAGGTTTCCCAGAAAGGAAGTGTGATCTCTCCATGGATAAAAAAAGCAAACAGAAAAATGAGATATCCCTTCAGAATCTCCATTCTGGCAAGATTTTTTCCTCCCTTAAAAATGTGTGTACATTTTTTGGCACCCTCTGTAATGTATATAGTTAATGAAACAGAATGAGCAACCTATGCCCAAGAAATGCATCTATACCTATTAGAACTTTCATGCCAGAACTGGGTTGCCCATCAGATTGTGGGGTCTGTCCAGTTGGTGAACTGATTTCCCTTCTGCTTAGGAAATTCTGTTCCCTTGTTGGTCTGAGTGACAGATACCACAACAAAAAGGGTTCTGAAGGGGTTCAAGAAAGAACGTCAAGCCCCAGGAACACACGCAACACAGGTGGGGGGTCTGACCCTGTCCAGCCACATACAGACTCACCCTCACGATGATGCCCATGCGTTTGCTCTCATAGGTGAAGGGGAAGATCTGCAAGATGGTGAAGTTCAGGATCTGGTCACCAGGGGTCCTCAGCTGCATGGAAGACTGGTCTCGGCCCACCAGGGTTAAGCCCACGCTTTCGGTCCACTGTACCAGGGCCACCTAAACATAACGCAGGGTCACAGGTCAGACACACAGCCGAGGGTCCTGCTCCGTGCGGCACGCACAGGAGCATGAGGCAGGGGGCGTCACAGAGACAGGTGAGTGTCCCCAAGGACAGCGAGAGCTCCCACCCTCAAAGCTGCCCCTCTGTGGCAGGACAGCGACATCCCTGCCACTGTCTTGTGGAACGGCCGCTGGCCTCTGACCAGGGTGGGGGTTACTGGCACCAAGTGAGGGCCCTGCCATACCCTGGCCTGGCCACAGAGTCAGATAGTGTTTTTAACAGAATCAAATCCTTGCGGTCTGTGTATTATTTAATCTTGGGCATTTTGTTTCTCCTTCTGAGAAAATAACTTGAAACACTCCAGAGGCAACAGTCATATAGAAAGCGTATCTTACGCACAGTTTTATATACATCCACAAAGCACTTCCGCTGCCTTCTAGATAATTTATTTTGCAACATGTTCCTGCACAGTTATATATAATTTATGTATGGTAACATCACCTTTAGCTATGTATAAATAAATAATTAATTAAAATACTAAACAGAACGAGGGCCACACCTACGGTGCATCTTAGAAGGGTACAGGCGAACCTTGCTAAATGCAGAATACAAATGTCTTCATATAATAACGGAGAAATTGCCAGGAAGGCTATGTTAATCAGTTTGATGAAAATAGTTAAGATTGTATCTGAAACCAGCACATTGTACCCCTTGATTGCACTATTGTACACAGCTATGATTTAATGATAAAGATAATAAAATTAAAATAAATAAATAAATAAAATACCAAACAGAACCAAAAAAGCTGCCCCTCTAGTAAAGCACAACTTGGCTTCCCTCCCTCTAGGCTTAAAGCTACACAGCAGAGGCAGGAAAAAGAGAGACTGCACAATCACAGATTGCTTCTGGAAAAATCTGCACCAAGCCAAACACCACAGAGGAAAAAGAGGAGTGGGATGGCGTCGTGGTCCTTCATTCATGGCTCTCCTTGCAGCCACGCTCCCCTGGGAGGGAGTCTATGGCAGGCCATTTCTGCATGTTACAACCAGGCAGCAGGTCTTACTGGTGCAGGAAGGAGGTCTTAGCAGGTAGGGGTCAGGCATGCTGCTGACCACCCTACCATGCACAGGACAGCCCCACAACAGAGCATCATCCAGCTCCAAAGTCAAGACTGCCAAGGCGGAGAACACTGCAGTCCTCACAGATGAGGAAACTGAGGCTCAGAGACGTGAACGAAGTTGCCTAAAGTGACAGTGCTGGCATGTGGCAAAAGCCAGGTGGTACACAGTTCCACACCACACTTTTCACCTCCCAGAGGCATCATCTGGGTCTCCAAGCGGAGCCTCTACAGCCTCAGCCAGACTTGTTCTACTGAAGGTCAAAAGGCACGAGGGTTGCAAGCTCCAGATGGCCCCTCCCACAGAGGCAGCTGCCACCCTGATGTTCTGTGAAGGGACCACCCCACAGGAGCTTGGGCCCAGGGTGGCTGGAGCGTCCAGCGTCTCCACAAATACCAGAATTCAGGACTTGTCTCTGAGATTGCCTAACTTTTAAACCTAAGCTACCAATTTGCATGTTCTAAAAGCCTAGAAAGAAAAAGGCCAGACAGAGTGGCTCACCCATATATAATCTCTACACTCTGGGAGGCTGAGGCAGGTGGACTGCTTGAGGCCAGGAATTTGCAACCAGCCTGGCCAAGAGCAAGACCCCATCTCCACCAAAAATAGCAAACTTCGCTGGTGTGGCGATGGGGGCCTGTAGTCCCAGATGCTCGGGAGGCTGATGCGGGAGGTTGCTGTGAGCTAGGAGGATGCCTGGGAAATAGAGTGAGACCCCTACAGACTGAGCTAGGATCTCCAAAGAGAAAAAATGAAAACAGGAATAGAACAGGGAAGATAAAGGCCAGGATGGGGTGGGAAAGGCACAAATGGGCAGGAAGCCCGGAGGGTGTGCCAGACGGGCTGGAGGCAGCTCGGCTCATTTATCCCTCAGAGCAGCCACTGACGTGAGAATGGCCAATTCCACCCAGGGATGGAGAAACTCTGGGCAAGGCCAGGGGAGCTGCTCTCAGCTGGCGCCCATGAAAAGCTGGGACGGGATCAGTCCCAGGTCTAGCTGACCCAGATACGAGGCCCAGAGCAAAGTGCCATCCCTGGTCATCCAGATGTCCTTCCGCAATCACACAGGCCTGCATCAGGGAGCGCACGCATCAGCCCGTCCTTGGTGGGGCTCCCCTGGCCTACCATCACTACAGCAAGTTCAAGGGCAGGGTAGCAGGCAGAATAATGGCCCCCGAAGATGACCACATCCTAACCCCGTGACCATGTGCCCTATATGGCAAAAGGGACTTCGCTGATGGGAGTAAGAGGAAGGACCTTAGTGCAGAGACGATCCCAGACCGTCCCAGCAGGCCCAGTGAATCAATCAAAGGGAACTGTTCCTGCTGTAACCAGAGAGACAAGAGGACAGGAGGGTCAGAGAAATGGGATGACGGACTTTGAGGACAGAGGAAGGCGTTGGAAGTCAGGAGCCTGGACAGCATAAGGCTGAAGAAGGCAGCCAGTCCTCCCCCAGAGCCTCGGGAACGCGTGACACTCACTGCCCAAGTGACCTTGATCCTAGCTCAGTTGATCCAACCTGCAGAACTGGAAGGAAACATATTCGTCTCATTGTAACACGTCAGATGTTCAGTAATTCTCCACCGCAGCAACAGGAAAGAAATACAGGGGGCTCCCGATCTCCATGCCAAACAAGCTGTCCGTTTATTCTGATCCAAGGACAAAGGCACAGCGTCTAAAAATGATCAAGAGAAGAAGACGTGCCCCTTCCCACTTTCCTCCTAGAAAGTTAATCTTTAGGGAGGAAAGGGGGGCAGGCTTCAGGACGGTGTGGACTTGGAGGTCACGGATAGTGACAGGGAGACAGGTGCTTGGGAGGCCTCGGCTCCACTGCAAATGCTTTATTATCTTTAAATCCAGTGGTGGGTAGACAGAACTTTCTGTATGCCTGAAATATTTCCTAATGATCGCGTCGTTGTTAAAGGTAGGGGAAGGGCAAGAGTCGCTTTTCGGGATCCCTGCAGCTGTCCAGCTACCCCTGTTTTACCAGAGCTCTCTGCGAAAGCTACAAGGAAAACACCTGCGGCTCACTGCTGCGGGGTTCCTCGTCTCGGGTTTGCCTCTGGCTGCCCTGGGTATCATGCTGGCTGACCTGCTATGCCCTGAAGAGGGGACACAAGCTGAACTTCAAATGTGGGGTTCCTGGCCCTGCTCAGCCACCAGCCCCCCTCTCCTGCAAGGTCTCTGCACAATGAGAGCCTTGAAGGCGTTTACTTCT
This sequence comes from Arctocebus calabarensis, assembly GCA_963573935.1. Classification (NCBI taxonomy): domain Eukaryota; kingdom Metazoa; phylum Chordata; class Mammalia; order Primates; family Lorisidae; genus Arctocebus; species Arctocebus calabarensis. The sequence continues at coordinate 18,832 of CAUYON010054304.1, forward strand.
CACTTTTGGCTCTGGGGATGTATCTTTCTATATCCTTAGCCAGCTATGCTCAGATATCTAATTCAGCTGATATTAACTGAATTTACTTTAGCAAAAACTTATTTTTCAGGCTTGATCCTGTTAGCCAAACATGATAGCTCATACCTGTAATCAATCCTAGCATTCAGAAAGCCTGTGAGGCAGGAGGATAGCTGAGCTCAGGATTTCGAGACCAGCCTGATCAAGAGCAAGACCCCATGTCTGCTAAAAATAGGAAAAATTAGCTGGGCATTATGATAGGCACCTGTAGTTCCAGGTACTCAGGAGGCTAAGGTGGGGAGGATAGTTTGAACCCAAGAATTTGAGGTTGCTGTGAGTCAGGCTGATGCCATGGCACTCTCTACTCTGGACAAAAGAATGAGACTCTATCTCAAAAATAAAAAAAAAAAAAAAAGGAAAGGAAGGAAAGAAAAGGAAATAAAGGAAAAGGGAAAGAAAGGAAAGAAAAGAAAGAAAAATAAAGAAAAGGAAAAGAAATCAAAATGGCACAGCCCATTCCCTCCCCTTCCTAAAATGCCCATCTGAAGAACTCATGCCAGAAACCATCCTTGAAAGGGCTTTTTCATCATTTGCTGGTCAGCAATCAACCACCTGTGACAAGTTTTTAAAATTTTCCCTTTGTACCTAGGATGCTGTGCTTGGGAAATATGCCAGACCACACTTCATAGCCTTAAGTTCTTGTCAACAGCAGGATACACACTAATCCTAAAAGCATGCATGATACCAAGACATGAATCTGACATCTGATTAAAAAGGGGTTCTTTGGTGGCATTCAGTAAGATAAACACCCAGACTCACAAAGAGCAGCCAGTCAAGCCCCAATCCAGTCTTTCAAGATGATAAATCTATCCACAGACCTAAGATTTTCTTTACTCTGTATATTCAACAGCAGGCTAGATGGTAGGTGGAGGTTTGAATATCACCGACACAGGTTGGGCAAGCCATGTAGGGGGCCCCAGGATAAACTGAGGCAGCAGCCACCAACCTTGACCATGGCCAGGTGGAAATTAGGCCCACAATTTCCACAGCTAAACTTTCTCAAGAAAATCTGGGGGTTTTTTTATTGATACATAAAATTAGAAGATTTTTAAATGTTGCTTCAAGTTATCTTTTTAACATAGCGTGGACAAGACAGCGATAATAGAAAGCTATTCCTTGATCAAAATTTTCTGTACTTGAAATTAAACTTGATTATCACGTAACTCTGAAAAAAATTAATATCTAAGAACAAAGAACGGCATCCTCCCCCCAAAAATGCAGTCGTTTAGAAATGACTACTCATTTCGGTCCATTCTCAGCCAACACTAACATTGCACAGACGGAACTTCTGTGTCTGTGGCTTGTGGGGGAGCTAAGCTCAAGGAAGACTCACAGGACAGTTCTCTACAGTTTCTCCAAGCCCCTGTCCAGTCCGGCCTCAAACAGCCCCCCCACCCCCTTCTGAACAATCGTATTTCAAGAGTCTTCCTCAGTAGTTAATAAATAACATGGATGGGGCAGTTTTTCCTACACTTCCTGACCCCTGTCTGTGACCTTCCCCTTGGGTCGGAGGGCACGGCCACGCCAAGGTGAAGCCCGCCACCTCCGAAATCGCCCAGACTCACGCGCATCTGAACGCCGTTGTGGCCCAGGCCTAACGCTGGGGCTCAGGGTACACCAAGGCATTCAGGGGAACTGTGTGCATTTTATGTTCATTGTGATCCAAAGGTGGTTGGAGGAAAAAAGAAAAACCCTCACAGCTGCAAAAGGACCATGAGATCCTGGTCCTTCTCTGTGCCACGAGCTTGAGTTCTCCGGCACCTGCATTCTCAGCCAAGAGTTAAGAAAATGCAAAACACAAGAAACGGGACTTTTCACAAGCATGATGGGAAATCCGAGAGAGAATGAACACCTTGGGCAGGGCATCGTGGCATTGCATGATGGCCCGAAGCAGGAAACCTCCTAAAGGTTAGGGAAGTAGAATAGTCATCTGTGGGGCATCTAAACAGCAGAACACAGTGTCACCGCTAAGTCTTCTTATTAATGAAAAGGGAGAACGCAATATATTGAGAATGTAATATATTGCCGCGTGAACAAACTGAGCTGAAACGTGCAACGACACGGAACGTTCAAATTATACATTCAGAAGACAGGAAGGACAAACATCAATGTTAACGTTCATTACCGCTGAGTTTTGAGGTTATAGAAGATGTAAAAACTTTTTTCCCTGATTCGTTCTACCTTTTCTATAACAAGTTTGTGTTTACCTTTATAATTAGGGGGGAAAGTGAAAACTAGGCCTCCAATTAGTTTCCCCCTAATTATAAAGGTAACACAAACTTTCCCCCTTAATGATAAAGCCATCATCTTATTTTCTATGCTTCCAGAGGAGCTGATTCTCAATGAGCTCCACTTTCCCACCTTCCCTGTGTCGCTGCCCACAGGCTGATGTTCCAAACGGCTACCCAGAGGCTCCGCTGTCCCGGAGAGAGCTCTGCCCACATGGCTCCCTGTCCATCTCCCCACGGCCATTTGAAACAGGGCTGCTAACTCATTCCTATAACGATACCTAGAGGAATTGTCGTTTTTTCTTGTTACATAAGAATTATCCCTATTTAAGGGGCACATGCTATATTTTGATATGAGCACACCATATAGAATGACCAAATCTGGGTATTTAGGAGGTCTATCACTAAAGGAAATCAGTGTATCAAAAGGACACCTGCAGTCCCATGCATGCTGCAGCACTGTTCACAACCACCAAGACACGAGTCAACCTAGTGTCCGTCAAGGGATGAGTAAGTAAAGAAAACGTGTGGCTTGGCGCCTGTGGCTCAGCAGCGAGGGTGCCAGCCACATACACAGGAGCTGGCGGGTTCTAATCCAGCCCGGGCCTGCCAAACAACAATGATAACTACAACCAAAAAATAGCCAGATGTTGTAGCAGGTGTCTGTAGTCCCAGCTACTTGGGAGGCTGAGGCAAGAGAATCGCTGCCCAAGAGTTTGAGGTTGCTGTGAGCAGTGATGCTACAGCACTCTATTGAGGGTGACATAGAGAGACTCTGTCTCAAAAAAAAAAAAAATGTGGTGACCGTGGTGTGTGCACATAAAGGAATACTATTGAACCATACAAAAAAACCAAAATCAGATTCTGTCAGAGCAGCAACATGGATGAGACTAGAGCTCATTAAGTGCAACACGCACTTTAGTTTTCCTTTCTAAGGAAAGCATCCTAGAAAGACGGGTGGTAAAGGCAAGACGCTCAGAAGTTACGCTTCCTGGGCCTGGGAGACAAAGGTTTATTTCCAAAGAGCTTGGAAGCTTCCCAAGATAAAAAAAAGGGATAAGGGTCACAAAACAGTGTCCCGCTGAAGTTGGGGGATGCGTCATCTCTGAACTCCAGCTCCAACAGGGCACTCAAGGAAACCAGAGCAGTCAACAGTAACCAGACATGGTGGAACTTCATGGAGTATTAGCCCTGAGTCCCCAAAACGCAGGAGCGTTAACTCTAAGTAGCTCTTGCTAAGATCACAAAGCACTCTCGAGCCATCATCCCATGGGCAGGGAAGTGGTAGTAAGGGTAATAGATCCACACTCTGGACACAGCGTTCTCGTTTCAACCTTGCCAGCAATGCGCCTGTAGGAATGTTTCTTAGCCAACTTATGCTTCATCTGTGAAATGGGCACATTTTTTAATAGGTACACTTTTAAAAAATGAGTTTCTACAAGCAAGGTGAAAAACAATTTATAATTGCATTAAATTATAATTGTGCTTTGAAATTTTTTTTAATATTTTAATAAAAGGCCAGGAAGATTCTAAGACGTGCAAAGGATTATCTCTGTGAGGACGCTTAGATATTAACAGCGAGTGCTCCGAGACCTGGGGGAACCGAAGCCTCAGTGAAAGAGAAACAGATTTCTTACTCCAAGTCAGGAGTGGACTTATTCCAAGTCAGGAGTGGTAGCCAGGCAGGACGCTCTACCCAAGGACGTCCCACCTGTGGCCTCTGGGCTGACTGTTGATTTAGTGAGGACTTTTTTTTCTTATCTGGGGTATCAGAGATCACAAAAAGTATGCAAAGACCTTTTCTGGCTAAACGACTTTCATTAGTGTTTGTGTATTTAATGTGTGTCCCAAGACAACTCTTATTCTTCCAATGTGCAGAGGAAAAGAAAAAAAAGTTGGACGCTTCTGCTCTACACATTACCTAAAACTTGTAATTCATTGCTCTGAAATTACTGAGCCATTCAAGGCAAGGCAAAACACAGCAAACAACTTTTGTTCACATACACGCACACGCATACGTGTACACGCCATGTGCACCCACAGAGTACACGTGTCCATACCACACATGCAAACACACGCATTAAGTCTTACAGAAATATAAAAGCCAAATGACTTTCTTTTCTTCCCGCCCAAGACAGAATCTCACTCTGTCACCCTGGATAAAGTGCTGCGATATCGTAGCTCACAGCAACCTCAAACTCTTCGGTTTAAGAGATCCTCTTGCCTTAGCCTCCCAAGTACCTGAGACTACAGGTGCCCATTTCACCTGGTTAATTTTTCTATTTTTAATAGAGATGGGGTCTTGCTTTTTGCTCAGGCTGGTCTTGAATTCTTGAGCTCTAGGGATCCTCCGGTCTCGGCCTCTCAGAGTGCTGGGATCACAAGTGTGAGCCACCACATCCGGCCCCGTATGACTTTCTGAAGGATGTTACTTATTCACCATCCTTCCTATTTAAAGATATGTACTGCAGGATGATTCTGTACTACAATAGTTTCTAAATACATGTAAGCCTAAATTTAGGAAAAATCTGGGAAAATGTGTACCATAAGATGAACAGAACAGTAGTTATCGCCGGGTGATAAGAATTACAGGCTATTTTTATCAACTTTTTTTTGAATCTATAATTTCTACTTTTTCTGTAGTGAGGATATCAGTGCTTATGATTTGGAAAGCTTCAAACCTTTTTTTTAATATGAAAGAATTCATGAAGAAGACAAATGAATGAGTCACAGGGCTGACTCCAGCCACTCGCAGGACAGTGTCAAGAAACAAATGCTTTAAAAAGTGCATCATGGTTGGGCGGCACCTGTGGCTCAGCGAGTAGGGTGCTGGCCCCAAATGCCGAAGGTGGCAGGTTCAAACCCAGCCTCAGCTGAACTGCAAAACAGAAAAATAGCCGGGCATTGTGGCAGGCGCCTGTAGTCCCAGCTACTCGGGAGGCTGGGGCAAGAATCACCTAAGCCCATGAGTTGGAGGTTGCTGTGAGCTGTGTGATGCCACAGCACTCTACCAAGGGTGATAAAGTGAGACTCTGTCTCTACAAAAAAAAAAAAAAGAAAAAAAAGTGCATCATCATCATGATCCCCCGACCCAGGGCCTCCCCTGCTGTTACCCCACACCCCTGATGCTGCGGAATACCCTGGAAACCATGGCCTGCTGCTGGGACTTAGCCTGCCTGCACAAGTATCTGACAGGCACTTCTCTCTGGTCAGATTACATCTATTTCATTTCCCCCATGAGTTACTGTACCGGGCAGGAGGGACCCAGCGCCCCTCGGGCTGTAATCGATAGCTGAATAAAGGCACTTCAAGGCTTCTAAAGCGGAATGTGCACAGGAAACAAATTTAGGAAATCCTGCTTTCTGTTACAGGAAATGAATCCTACGCCAACTGGTAGGAATTACTTCAGCAGCTCCCAAGTAAAATGAATACTGGTTTCTGTATGTATTCCATAAACTGACCTTGCCTAGACTGGCAATGTTTTATTGATATTGGATTTCAAAGGCACCATTCTAGAGCCAGCCAAGTCTATGTGGAATCCCACAGGGATTTGGAAACAGAATAACTTTCAGAAAGATTTGACTTCAACAAGATTCGGCCTCCTGTGTGTCTGCTGATGTACTGATAGAAATGCATTTGTGCCCTGCAGGCTGCATCCTCTGAATAGCTTAGATGCAAGATCGTAACAGTGGCTATACCTCTAGTAAGATTATGGTTTACTTTTTTCTCATGTATGTTTTCACATGTTCTATGTATAGGCATAAGATAACCGCAACAAAAAATAATGAAGTTGTAAAGAAAACAAAAAAGATAAGGCTGGGCGGTGGCTCACACCTATAATCCCAGCACTTTGGGAGGCCGAGGCAGGCGGATTGTTTGAGCTCAGAGTTCAAGACCAGCCTGAGCAAGACTGAGACTGTCTCTAAAAAAACAGCTGGGTGTTGTGGTGGGCACCTGTAGTTCCAATTCTTCGGGAGGCTAAGGCAAGAGAATTGCTTAAGCCTAAGAGTTTGAGGTTGCTGTGAGTTATGATGCCATAGCACTCTACCCAGGTCAACAGAGTGAGACTCTCAAAAAAAAGCAACAAGGTAGCACTAGCCTCTGTGAAGACCCCCAAGGTAGCTGGGCCAGTGGCTCACCCCTGTAATCCCAGCACTCTGAGAGGCCAAGGCAGGAGGATGGCTTGAGCTCAGGAGTTCAAGACCAGCCTGAGCAAGAAGATCAACAGAGTCCAAGGGTTTGAGGTTGCTGTGAGGTATGATGACACCACAGCACTCTAGCCAGCATGACAAGAGTATGATTCTGTCTCAAAAAAAAAAAGACACCCTGGGCGGCTCCTGTGGCTCAACAAGTGGGGCGCCGGCCCCATATACCGAAGGTGGCGGGTTCAAGCCCGGCCTCGGCCGAACTGCAAAACAAAAAAATAGCTGGGCGCTGTGGCGGGCACCTGTAGTCCCAGTTACTCGGGAGGCTGAGGCAAGAGAATCGCTTAAGCCCAAGAGCTGGAGGTTGCTGTGAGCAGTGTGACGCCACGGCACTCTACCCAGGGCGATAAAGTGAGACTCTGTCT
>CAUYON010054309.1:0-10359 GCA_963573935.1 Arctocebus calabarensis
TATTTATTTGGTCTCCTGAGACACCACTTACTCCTTGATCAATTAATTTTAAGAGCTTTATAGTTGAGTACCTGGTTTTTTCAGGTATAAGATTATGTCATCTATAAAGAGTGAGAGTTTGACCTCCTCTGTCTCCATTTGAATACCCTTGATCTCCTTTTCTTTCCTGATTGTGTTGTCTAGGGCTTTCAGTACTATGATGAATAGCAGTGGTGACAATGGGAATCCTTGTCTACTTGCAGATCTGAGTGGAAATGCTTTCAATTTTACTCCATTCAATATGACATTGGCTATGGGTTTGCTGTAGATAACCTCTATCAGTTTAAGAAACATCCCACCTAAGCCTATTTTCTTAGGTGTTCTAATCACAACAGGATGCTAGATATTATAAAAAGCCTTTTCTGCATCAATTGAGAGAATCATGGTCTTTGTTTTTTATTTTAATTATATGCTGCATTATATTTATAGATTTACAAATGTTGAACCAACCTTGTAACCGTGGAATAAAACTAACATGATCATAGTGTATAACATTTTATGTGTCATTGTATTATCTTTGCTAGAATCTTATTGAATAGTTTTGCATCAATATTGATTAAAGATATTGATCTATAGTTTTTTCCTTGTTGGGTCCTTTTGTGATGTGGGATCAGGGTGATATTTACTTCATAGAATATGTTGGGGAGGATTCCTTTCTTCTCTATATTTTGGAATAGGTTATATAATATATATATATATTAGGGGTACTCGTTCCCCTTTGAAGGTTTGGTAGAATTCTAATGTGAAATCATCTGGTATCAGTTTTTTTTTTCTTTGTTTGTTTTGAGAGATTTTGGAAACTTAATGCTATTTTAATGCTTGATGTAGGTCTATCCAAATATTTTAATTCTTTCTGGGTGTGTTGGGACAGGTATGCTTCCAGGTATTGGTCCATTTTCTCCACATTTTCATATTAATGAGAATACAGTTTTTTTGTAGTAATCATTGAAATTTTTTTGTATTTCTGTCATATCTATTCTTACTTCCCCTTTATCATATCTGATTGAAGTTATTAGAGATTTTACTTTTCTGTTTCTTGATAGGCAAAGTATTATCAATTTTATTAATCTTTTCAAAGAATCAACTTTTTTTAATTGATCCTCTGAATGATTCTTTTCTATTTGATTTCATTTAATTCTGCTTTAATTTTGGATAATCTTTTCTTCTGCAGGGTTTGGTGTTGGATTGATCTTCCTTTTCACATGCTTCCAGCAAAATTAATTATAAGGTGCCTGGGAGATGCTTCATTTGGATTGAGTTGTACTGGGGTTTGAAACTATCTGTTCTCTGAATTTCTATATCTCTTACAATACTTGGGAAATTCTACACCATAATGACTGGAAGTAGAACTTCTATGCATTTAGAACCATCCTCTTCTATTTCAGGAATCCCTATGATTCACATGTTTGATATTTTGGAATGATCCCATATCTCTCTTAGGGAATATTTTGCACTTATTCCCTTTTTCCCTGTCTCTTTGAATGCTTGGGCTTATTCAAAAGACTTGTCTTCAATTTCTGAGAGCTTTTCTTCTGTCTGCTCAACTATATTACTGAGGGCCTCTATTGTATTCAGAGTTCCTTGAATGCCCATATGAATTCCTTAAGTTCTGCTATATCCTTTCGTATTATGTCCATATCCATGGGGACTTTGTCTTATAATTCATGAATGTCTTCAGGCAACTTTTGAACTACTTTTTGGATTTCTACTTTCGTATTTCCCTCCATTCTATTCATCTTATTTTCCATCCATATTCTGATTTCTATTTATGACATTTCAGCAATTTCTCTGGATTTATTTCCTGTTGCATTTCCTTTGTCATCTTTGAGGGAGTTGATCTACTCTAAATTTCCATGTTGCCAGTTTTCATCTGATGGTTCCCCACCATGAGTATTTTCCACTATTTGACAATTAAAACTGGTGGGGTGAAACTGAATTGGGGCCACAGGAACTCGAGCTAAGAAGCCCTTCACCAATGATCCTGGGCTTGTGATTGTGACTTTTAGCCTACAACCCTGCAAAGGTCCCTTTAAGAGCTGTAGCCAGAGGCTCTGAGAGACAGCTTGGTGAGATAATGCAAGCTGGCTCTGTCTGGATATCAGCCTACCTCTACCCTATCTTAATGAGTTGTTGTATGAGGCTGGAATCTCAGCTGAGGACAGACACAAACACTTATGGCACCCTGTCTCTATCACAAATGAAAAGGTGTATCTATCACCTGCCAGCAACAGCTGGATGAGGAGTATATGTTCCTCTTCACTACAATACCATTACCTCTCAACATCAGAGGGTCCACAAATGGACAGCCCAGGTCAGAATTTCCAATCAAATTGTCCCAAGCAGTACAAACACTGCTCACCAAAAGAGTTCAAAGAGTTATGAAGTGACAAGAAAGCAGAAATCTGTAGGCAAATCCATCTGTGAAATCTCAAGTGGCAGAAGCAAGGTCCCCTCCAGGGGGCAAGGGAGACAGGAAAGATCACCTGCCAACGTCAGAAGTGGGGCATCACTGTCTCCATGCCTGCCACTAATTCAGCCAACACCAATGACTCAGCAGGGACCACCATCCCTGTATGTGTGCCTCTCTCCCTGCATCCCCTGCTTCCACATTCACCACTGTTTCTGTGCTGCTGTTTGGCAGCCCACACAATGGCTCGGCCACTCAGCATATTTGCCAAATATTCCAGGTTCTGTAGGGAGAAGTCCTTCAGGAAGCCAGGATACTGTGTGTTCAGAATTGTAGACAAAATATATCTTCACTTTTGTGCCAGGCAGGATGAAACCTGGGCTCAGAGGTGGGAACTCACTAGAGGAAGAGGAGAGCAGCTCTCTCCTGTGGGGTAATGTGAAATCACCTCTGTGGACCTCACATTAGGAAGAGGGGTTCTCCCATCCTCTTGGCAATGGATTTCATGCCTGATCTTTATTTTATTTCTTCCTCTTTCTTGGACTCACATCTTATCTCAGCAGAGATGATGATCACTTCCCTGTCTTCTTTCAATGCTCAGTTGCCCCACTTTTGTCTTCACCGAGTCCATTTCTGTCTAAAGTCTCTCCCTCTGGACAGGATCCCCTGCAAAAAGCTGCTTCTATTGTTGGCCACCTTGTCCTAAATCTCCCACAAACTAATGTGAATCCTACTCAATTCGTTTCCCTTCATATCAGAGTTATGTTTCACACAGCATTCTATTTAATATCTGGGACATGTCTAAAATGTGTTTTGTCCTACAAGGATATTACAATATTAAGACAGAATATAATTTTAGTCAGAGGCAGGAAAAATGCAGCAAGGCATTCAGAAGTAGTATCTTTCTGAGACTTTCCATTATTTCAATTGGTTGGAGCAAACGATTTTTTTTTTTAACAGATCCCTGAAAACATGAAAATACTGAGGAGTGGATTTCAAAAGGTGTCAAACAATGACCTTCCAACTCTCAAATGGCCTGGGTTCAATGAACTGCCTGCTCATTCATAGCTTTAAGAAGCTTCTAATTTTGATCCTTCAAACCAACACAGGCAGATTGTAGCTCCTCTTGAGTCTTTTGAGTGCTCAATATGTCAGAGGTCTTCTGTTCCACTTGGGATTTGCGCTTTTGCTGCAAAGTACTCTACTTAGATTCCAGTTCATCCTTGGATTGGCATGCTTGCTCCAACTTTTCCAAAAGATAATGGAAGGCCAAGGTTCTGTCACTTCCAGTTTCATCTTTCCATCTAAATCTCAGACTTATGCCTTTCTGTTTCTATGGTATCTCTTAAAGTATTACATTCATCTTCTACCCGCTGTAACTGCTGAGAGACAATCTAAGAAAAAACACAAACCCTGATGAAGTATAAATAGCTTATTTCCCTTCAATAACCATAGTGAAGTGCTTCTTATAGGTGAAAGATGGAACCAGGCACTTACAATGAAAACACCAATTGCATGAGATTATGTATTTTTGGTTCTCGACATTTTTGAAAATTTGTGTTCACATATATTTATTTCTGCAGTAGCAAATAAGTTCCATAATGGAAGCGACTGTGTCTCTTTTACCCCTGTTTTACCCAAAACACATTTTAGACGTGTCTCAGATATTAAATAGAATGGAAGAGACTGTGTCTGTTTTACCCTCTTCTCCAGCATCTAGCACCATATATGGCATGGAGTGGTACTCAGTAAATACTGAGTGAATGAATGAATGCAGTCATTCTTAGAAAAACTGAATTCAGCAACACTGGAACATATAAACATAATACAAAATTACTGAAGGTCTGAGACAGATATTTACAAGAAATTAGCAGGAACAGAGAAGAAATAAGGGTTAGGGAAGCCTTCCTAAAAGAAGAGCCACCTCATCTAGATTTAAATAATGAGGAATCAGCCAGCAAGCACACCTTTAAAAGAGTAGTTTAAGCTGATAAACAGGCAACAAATAACTTTCTATAGAAGTTAGAAAATATGGTTATCTGTATAGTTTTCAAATGTTAGTTGGTAAAGCTCTAGCAAGGAAAGGCAAGACAGAAACCTGGAAACACAGTCATAAGCCAAATAAATCATAAAAATATTTATAGACCATGTTGTCAGAGCAATTAAGTTTTTCTCTTTTAACTAATGGGCAGCCTTGGTCGCATCCTATTTTTGGATATAGCCCTCTAATTGCCACATAAATGATATGTGGGGTGGGAGGGAGAATGGAGGCAGACAAAAATCTGTCGGGAAGCACTTTCTATACAAAGATGTGCCTGACGATAAGTAGGGCACTGACAGTACTGACAAAGGAAGACTTATTTAAGGTGTAAAATCAGCAGAACTTGATAATTATTTGTAGTACTTAAAGAACATGATGAAACAAGAAATCCTGACAAGTGTTATTCTTCTCACTGAACCATAGAGTAACAAAGAAATACAATCAAACATGATAGGTTTTAAGCAGGGAAGAATTTTATTTTTCACTTGTTGAGTTTGAGGTGCTTTTGGAATACCCATATGTCAACAGCAACTGGATATAAACCAAATAGACTGGGAAGACGAATATTAGGGAGACATTCATCTGAAGGGATGTAATTTTATATCTACCTTAGTGGAAGATGAGAGAATGTATAAATGAGAATAATACTGGGATGAACTGGTATGCTGGGGAACATTATTTAATGGGCAGGAAGACTAAAATAAAAACAAATAATAGAAAATCCCCAGTACAGAGGAAGAGAAGCAAGAGAATTGCAATGTTCCAATAGTCAAGTAAATGGAAAGCATCAAGGAATAAGTGATCAGGAAATATGGCAGAAAGGTGCACTAAAAGTAAGAATTACAAAATATCTAGTATATTTGACCATTTTAAAGTGTTTCTAAATGTTTGTAACCAGAAGTGGTTTTGAATTTTGAATTGTTTTGGATTTTGGATTATTTGCATTTATATGAGATATCTTGGGGATGGGACCTAATTCTAAACACAAAATTTATTTGTGTTTTTTATACACATATATGAAATGTAATTTTATATTTTTAATAATTTTTGCATGAAAAGAGGTAAATCTCCATTTTTTAAATGCTGCATAGTATTCTATGGTATACGTATACCACAAATTTTGAAAAACAAAAAACCCAATGTACTCAGTACTACTGTGAAACCAATTTATAATCACTCACACTTGTATATGAAAAATGTAACACAACCATAGCCTAGGATGAAGGAAGGAAGGGAAGGGGGAGGGAAAGGTGGGTGGGGATGGGTCAATAGAGGGAGGAACACAACTAAGGAACATATTGCAAGTACAAGTTGGATCTATTAGGTGTAGAACGTAAATGTCTTAATGCTATAATTGGGTAAATGAGGTGAAGGCTATGTTGATTAGTAGGATGTAAGCACTCCAATTTCTACAAATAATTAGCACATTGAATCCCATAATGGCATACATGTATACATGATCTATGTACAAATGATTTAATAAAAAAAATTAAAAAATAAAAAAGTAAGAAGTAATAATTTTTGCATGAAACAAGTTTGTGTTAAGTACTTACGTGAGAAATTCTTCACTTAGGGCGTCAGGACAGTACTCAAAAAATTTCATATTTTGTAGTAGTTAGGATCTGGAATTTTCAGATAAGGGATGCTCAACCTATATGACATTCTAGAGAAACTAGGGCCCTAGACCTACAAGGAACTATATTTGCCTTACTCATCATTGTTCTGTAACATTATCACTTAAGCACAGAGCATTTGCTGAAATTCGCCAATAAATTCGCCAATGGCTTAATATGGGCTTTTATACTCACTGCCTGAGGAATTAAAGTGAAAATAAACACTCTTCAGGCAGGTGATAAAGGTCAGAAGGCAATACCTGGCTTCTCTGTTCAGCAGCCGTCAGCTCCTTTTGTAGCAGGTCAATAACTTGATCACGGGCCAGCAAGAGTACTTCATATTCTTCAATCTTCCTCTTCATCAATTTCTGAGACAAAAATATTTTACACATAATGAGTTAACATATAAGCACTATTTACTGATTACCTTTCAAAATGTCATGTAGATATATACACTTAAATTTCTGGATGTTGAAGATGACACGTTAAAGAGTGGGACAGCTGCCTGCCAAGCGACCCTTAATAGCAGCAACAAAGAATTTACCAAATGTCCTCTCCATGGGGAGGTGGAGCAAGCTTCTTTGAAGCTACTTGTGGTGAGATTGGGGAGAAAGGACTCCAGGCACTTCTGGCCGGTGGTCTCTGCCCAGAAACATCACTTCAGGGGTATAAGGCAGCAGAGGGAGACTTCAGTACCCCAAGATGAGATTTTAAGTAGTAGAGAAGTGGCACAGGGTGAGTATTTTCATGCTGGCAGAGGCTAGTTGGTGCAGTGTGTGGCAGTGGTAGTTTATTATCTGAAAATACTATTTTTATTTTAAAACTGACTTCATTGATTTGAAATTTTGGATTAGAATTTTATTTATTTTTAATTTTTTTTATTAAATGATAACTGGACACATGGATGCATTTATGTGGTTCAGTGTACTGATTTGATATACAATATGAAATGCTACATTAAACTGATTAACACACCTATTTTTTTCACTATTAAGAAAAACTTTTCCTAATAGTTTTTGAAATGTACCATTGAATCATGCACATTAGGTGAGATCCCTCCTCCTGTCTCCCTCAACCCCTCCTCTTTCTCTCTTCTTCCCTTCTACTTTCTGAACTATAGTTATCTTTTACCATTCATATGAATGTGTAGGTGATAATATATTTATTTCATAGTAGTATTAAGTACAATGGACACTTTTTTTTTTCCATTCATGAGATACTTTGCTAAGAAGAATATGTGCCAGGTCCATCCAGGCAAACATAGAAGATGTGAAGTCAGCATCTTTTTTATGGCTGCATAGTATTCCATGGTGTACATATACTACCATTTATTTGTTAATCCATTCATGTGTTCATGGGCACTATGGCTGTTTCCATGTCTCGGCAATTATGAATTGGGCTGCAATAAATAGTCTGGTGAAAATATCTTTGTTGTAAATGATTTTTTGTCATCTGGGTGTATAACTAGTAGGGGAATTGTCAGATTGAATGGTAGGTGGACTTCTAGTTCCTTGCCTATTCTCCAAACTTCTTTCCAAGAAGGTTGTATTAGCTTGCATTCCCACCAGCAGTGTAGAAGTGTTCCCTTGTCCCCACATCTGTAGTTTTGAAATTTTGTGATGAGAGCTAATCCTACTGAAGTTACATGATATCTCAAAGTGATTTTTATTTGTATTTCTCTGATGATTAAGGATGATGAACATTTTTTCCTGTGTTTATAGGCCATGAGCCTGTCTTCTTCAGAGAAGTTTCTGTTCAAGTCTGTTGTCCACATAGAAATGGAGTTACTTGTTCTTTTCTAATTGATTGGTTTGAGTACTATGGATTCAAGTTATCAGACCTTTGTCAGAAGTATAACCAGAAAAAATAATCTCCCATTCTATATGTTTTATGTTTGCTTTACTTACTGTGCTTTTAGCTGTGCAAAAGCTTTTTAGTTTGATAAGATCCCAGTAATGTATCTGTATTGTATTGCTTTAATTACCTGGGGAATCCTCCTCATAAAGTAACCCTATTCCTTTTACAGTAGTACCAAAGAAGATGAAATACCTGAGAATTTATCTAACAAAGGATGTGAAAAATCCCTATACATACAGAGAATCATGAAACTCTGAGAAAACAAATAGCTGAGGATGGTAACCAACGGAAAAACATACCATGCTCATGGCTGGGAAGAATCAACATTGTTAAAATGTCTATAGCACCCAAAGCAATCTACAGGTTTAATGCAATCCTTATTAAAAAACCATTGTCATAGTCTAACGAACTTGAAAAAAATAGTACTTCATTTTATATGGAATCAGAATAAAACCTCAACTAGCCAATATATTACTCAGAAATAAAAACAAACCAGGAGGTATCACAATACCAGACTTCAGGCTATACTATAAGTCTATAGTGGTCAAATAGCATGGTACTGGCACAAAAACAGAGAGGTAGATTTATGTAACAGGATAGAGAATCAGTAGATGAACCCAGCTACTTATCATCATTTGATCTTTGATAAGCCTATCAAAATCATTCAGTGGGGAAAAGACTCCCTTTTTAACAAATGGTGCTGGGTAAAACTGGCTGGCAACCTGTCACAGAAAACTGAAACTGGACCCCCACTTTTCACCATCAACAAAAATTGATTCTCTCTGGATAAAAGATTTAAATTTAAGACATGAGACTATATAAATACTAGAAGAGAGTGCAGGGAAAACACATGGATTAGATTTTTTAATACAATTTTAAAATCAGCAAACTAAAGAGAAACCAATTTCTGACTACTGTACACATTCACCAACTAACCTCAGCTTCTGAGTACAATCTACCTGATTAATGGAGTATAAGGGAAGTTAAAGAGAAGAAAAGATGACCATGGTCATTCAAAGCTGGTTTATGTCTGTGATGCCGAGGCAAGTGGATTGCTTGAGCTCAGGAGTTCAAGACCAGGCTAAGCTAGAGGGAGACTCCTTATCTATTCAAAATGGAGAAAGTACCTGGGCATGATGCCCGTAGTTCCAGCTATTTGGGGTGGGGGGTGGGGACAGAGGCAGGAGAATCATGGAAGCCCAAGAGTTTGAGGTTGCGGTGAACTAGGCTAATGCCATGGAACTCTACCCAGGGAACAGAGTGAGACTGTCTCAACAACAACACAAAAAGGGATAAGAAGCATATCACAAAGAAGCCAATAAGGAGCACACTCGGACCAAGTGAAGAGCAGTGGGTAAAGGTGGACAAGTGGCTGTGATGATTTAACTAACCAAAATGGTGGTCATTCTACTGAGTTTTAGCAACTAATGGCTGCATTTTTGTTTCCACATCTGCCTGGGTTACTAACAGAAGCAGATCATCATCACAAAGAAGAACTTGTGTTTCAAAACTGGTATCTTTCTCTAGGAACACCTGGTGCATGGAACTCAAAGTACATACCAGAGACGCTATACAAGTTACACTCCCCTAATATTGAACAAACAAAACTCACAGACTAATTTCTAAAGATAGACACTGAGAATTGATAGACAGTAGCTTTTTTCTAAAAGACATTTTGAATGTTGAGGAGAATGCTTTAAGAGAGATAGCCTCACAGCAACTTTCCAATCTAATAGCAAGCCTGTTTTTAAATTCAGAAGTCAGCCTAAATGTAAATTTTGATTAAAAAATATATTTTCTGGCAAGGCATTGGAGCCAGTGTCTGCAAACCTAGCACTTTGGAGGCCAAGATGTGAGGATGACTTGAGGAAAGTTCAAGAAGAGCTTGAACTACACAGTATGACCCTGTCTCTCCAATATTAGTAAAAATCATCTGGATGTGGTAGCACGTACCTGTAATTTCAGTTACTTGAAACGCTGAGGCAAGAGTATCACTTAAGCCCAGGAGTTAGAGATACAATGAAGTATGATGACACTACTAACCTCTAGCCTGGGAAATAGAGTAAGATATGTCTCCAAAAGTTGTATGTAGGTACACACACACACACACACACACACACACATATGTGTGTGTATAATAAACATACAGAGTAAAGTAAGATTTCTGCTAAATCCCAGAAACAGCTTTCACTATCACACTCAAGCTCAACATTTTCAATGAATTTTTCATGTTCTCAAATTAATGTATCTTTTTTTTTTAAATAATTTTATTGAATCATATTTATGTACATTGGTGCAATCACAGGGCACGATTCATATACATTCAGAAATATTTTGATCATACTGTTACAGATATCCTTCATGGCATTTCCTTGATCACTATATAAAGACATTAATACTCT
>CAUYON010054310.1:0-15165 GCA_963573935.1 Arctocebus calabarensis
GAGAGAACGGGAGGGCGACAGAGAGGGCGAGGACGGGAGCGCGAGAGAGGGCGGGAGGGAGAGAAAGAGAGAGAGGGAGGACGGGGGAGAGAGAGAGAGACAGAGCGGGAGGGAGGGAGAGAAAGAGACAGAGGGAGAGAGAGAGGGAGGAAGAGAAAGAGAGGGAAGGAGGGAGGGAGAGAGAGGGAGGGAAGGAGAGGAAGAGAGGGGGGAGGGAGGGGGAGAGGGAGGGAAATACAGAGACGGAAGAAGAGACAGAGAGAGAGAGAGAGAGAGAGAGAGACAAAGACAAATGGGCAGAGACTGAGACACAGGAGAGACAGAGGCCAGAGAGAGAAAGGATTCCTTGCAGCAGAGAAACCGGCAGCCTCCGTGGGGAAGGCAGCTCCCTGCCCTGCGCAGGTGCCTGTGACCACTCTCCACACCTCTCCTTGCTCAGAATAGGCCCATGTGCCGACACGCTGCCCTCTCCATTTCCATCAGACTCATACGTGTCTCATATGTCCCCAATTACTCTTTGGTGATCAGTTTCCTGTGACCAAAGTGCCCCGTGCATGAAACTGGTCCCCAGTGAAGACTTATCCTGCACGGATGGAGGCCGAGAGAACCCAGAGCAACAGTTGTCAGCAGCCACTTTAGACGCTCCCAGAAGACAGGGAACTATCCTGAGGATTAGACGTCACTGCCTTCATCCCAGAATATTTAGACATCCTTGAAATATGCATCAGAGGCAGCAGAGAGCCCACGATCCCTCCTCCCGCTGCTACTGGGGCCTTGTAAGTCAGGGGCTGGCTGAGCTGTGCTGCGTGGAATTCAGGGCTGGAATAGGAGTGTGGGCTTGTGGTGGACCCCCCAGTTTACATTCTAGGCTTGGCTGACTGATGGCACCTGGTCTGTGCACCCAAGGCTAACCTGGAGGTGGGGCAGGTAACAAGGGCCTCATGGAAATGCATGTGCTTCCCCTATAATGTGGGAACAGCAGCTTATGAAGTCAAAATGGGATGGCCATGGGGAACTAGTGTGCTACAGTAGAACATTTAGCTTGGTGACTGCCTCATAGTAAGTGCTTAGCAAAGGAAGCTATTTTCACCTGCATTATTATTACAAGTTGCAGAAATACTGACTGTCCACCCAAAGGTCATTTCCACTTTGTTCTTGTGCATAGTGCCCAGATTTTGTGCAACAATGTGCTTGACTCTACAGAAAAAGGCTATTTGGTCTAAGCCATTGCAATCTGATATAGGAATGGGCATGTGACCTACTCCCTGACACTAAAATGCAGAATGAAATCTGCTAGCAAACTTTTGGAAGAACTTATTCCACAGAATAAACACAGATCCATAAAGAGAAAGCTCTTTGACTCATACCCCTTCTTTCCTATTTGGGATGCTAGGATATAAGGACATGACACTTGGAGCTATGGCAGCCTTCTTGTGACCATGAGGGTGGCAAAGCAGGAAGATGAGAAGGGCATATACATTTGGAGTTATCTTTCTGGGTTCCTACCTGCCTCCAAGCTATTTGTTATACATAGTTAAACTTTGGTGTCTGAGCACTTAGAGTTGGCTCTTTTATGACCTGCAAGCATAAGATTTTGACTGCCATAAATATTTTCAGTGAATTAAAGTCACCATGCTGAAAAACTGTAGATGAATGAATGTTTCGAAATAAGCAACAATCAGGCAGTGGAGTTCTCATCCTCACAAAATTTTTTGCACACTCTCCAGGAGAATGAGTAGTCACCTTGTTCTGGCCTCTTGCTTCTCAGAAGGTAAGTGCTGGAAAAGCTGCAAAAGAGCCCAGCTTTCCTCAGTGGACACCAGGCAGTGGATACCAGGGCTCCTCATAAGTCACCTGCAGGCACAGAAAGAGTTACTGAAAGAACTCGTGGTCATGGTCACATTCGCGTCTGTCTCATTCCAGAACCCCAATTTCCACAAGGCCTTCTGTGGGTACTCTTCAAAAACCTGCAAGTTCGTATCTCCCTCAGGCGATGAGCAGTGGAGTTTAGTGGTGGTCAGTGGCATCTTCAGGAGTCTGTGTCCCAGGTGGGGGAGGGGAGGTCTCAGGAGGGAGCAGGAGGACAGGGGGAAATGGCAGGGGCAGAGGAGATTACTGCTGCCCTGAGTGTCCTCCTCACCAGCATTTGTACAGTGCCAACTCCATGTGCGGGATCTAGGCACACATACGTCACCATATTACCCTGTTCATCCTTGGGACAGCAGTAAAGGGAAGAAATCTTGCAAATTAGCAGCCCAGAGGCCACACTTCTTGGAAGATATATACATTCTGTGACTTGCAGGGCACTGTTCTGGCTGAGGCCTTGGTGCTGTGACCTATAGACCTTCCCTTCCTGCCATGCCTCTCCTGCTCCTATTCCACATGTTCCACACCCACCTGGCCCTCAGGATGGGCAATTGCAGTCACATCCCCTGAGGTATTTATCATTATCCCCATTTTACAGATGAGAAAGTTGAGTCACATAGAGACAGAGTGAGTCACCCAACACCTCCCTATTCACAGGAGGCCAGATCCAGGCTTGTCTGTAAGCCTAGCATAGAAAGAAAGAAAGAGAGAAAGAAAGAGAGAGAGAGAAAGAGAGAAAGAAAGGAAAGAAAGAAAAGGAAAGGAAAGAAAGAAAAGGAGAGAAAAGAAAGGGAAGGAAAGAAAGAAAAAGAGAAAGAAAGAAAGAAAGAGCAAGCTGTCCATTAAATTAGAATTTCATATAAACAGCAAAAAAAATTTTAGCATGCGTATGCAATATCTGAGAACCCGACCACAATTCACCCTCCATTCCACTGGGATATGATGATAAGAAGCAGGCCTATGTGTATTTACTTCCTTGAATTATGGACAAAAATTTCTTTAGAATACCTTCCATGTCTTCTATTCCATTTTCCTGCCTGCACCCTTCTGTGTGAAGAAGAGAGGAACCCACTCTCTCCTCACTCACTCCCATCGTGGTCATGAGGCTAGGGAGGGAGCAAGGCTTAGTGTTCATCAGGAGAATTGCCCTGGACCTCCCCCTAATCCTTTGCCTATAGTCATTATGCCTGTGAGGATGGTTAAAGGGGGAAAGTGCACTTAGGACATAGTACATTAAAGGAAACTTGAATGGACAACTGGATGAGTGGATAGATGGATGGATGGATGATTGACTGCAAGGATGGATGGGTGGACAGATAGATGGAAGATGGATGGATGGATGATTGATGAATGGGTGGATAGATGGATGATTGACTGGATGATTGGATGGATGGATGGATGGATGCATGGATGGATGGATGGATGACTGGATAATGGGTGGATGGATGGATGGCTGGATGGATGGCTAGATGGATGGATGGATGACTAGATGGATGAGTGGATGGATGGATGGATGGATGGATGGATGGATGGATGACTGGATCAATGTGTGGATAGATGGATGGATGGATGGATGGATGGATGGATGGATGGATGGATGGATGGATGGATAAATGGGTGGATGGATGGATAGATGGATGATTGACTGGATGAGTGGATGGATGGATGGATGAATGGATGGATGGATGGATGGGTGGATGGATGGATGGATGAGGGGGAGGATGGATGAATGAGTAGATGGAAAGGGGATGGATGACTAGATGGATGAGTGGATGGATGGATGGATGGATGGATAGATGGATGGATGAGTGGATGGATGGATGGATGGATGAGTGGATGGATGGATGGGTGGGTGGATGGATGGATGGATGGGTGAATGGGTAGATAGAAGGGGGATGGGTGACTAGATGGATGAGTGGATGGATGGATGGATTGATGACTGGATGAATGGGTGGATAGATGGATGACTGGATGGATGAGTGGATGGATGGATGGGTGGGTGGGTGGGTGGGTGGGTGGATGGATGGATGGATGGATGAATGGATGGATGGATTGATGGATGGGTGGGTGGATGGATGAGTGGATGGATGGATGGATGGATGGATGGATGGATGGATGGATGGATGGATTGATGGATGGATGGATGAGTGGATGGATGGATGGATGGATGGATGGATGTTTGTATGGATTGATGGATGGGTGCGTGGATGGATGGATGGATGGATGGATGGATGGATGGATGGATGGTTGGATGAGTGTATGGATGGATGGATGGGTGGGCGGATGGATGGTTGGATGGATGGATGGATTGATGGATGGGTGGGTGGATGGATGACTGAATGAATGTTTGGATGGATGGATAAATATTGGCTCAGGAAAGAGGATTTCAATTTGGTCTCAGCAAGTCATAGGATAAAACAAGAGATATGAGAGCTAGCAGCAGGATGGACATGACTCTCCTGTCCAAAATACAAACATCTCTGTGTCTACATAAGCTGGGGAGTCTAGTGGTTTATAATTCCCTTCCTGGAATTGAGTTGTGAAATGCTGATTCCTGCCTCTGTGAGGGTTTGGAGCAGTCTTTAGCCTGCAGTTAGTTCCCAGAGGACCCAACTCCACAGACCCTCTGACTCTGCCCCTGGCAAACTCCAGGGGAAGCAGGACAGCGGAGCTGCTGGCAGGGTTCCAAGGAACCTCAGCAAGGCAGAGAAACATTAATGGACTTTAACGCTTTGTCAAGAACTTAAAATTGCAGTCATTTACACAACTTCATTTTAATTGCTGTAATAAATAATTTTTGGTTAATTAGGATGCATAAGCTTATATATCATTTATTAACAAAAATAATCTGCAGTAAAAATTGATGTGTTTTGCCACTGGGCATACTCTGTAGTCTTTGGGAACCTTGATGAATAAGCAATCACACAAACACCAGAGAGAGGCGCCCTTAGATGTGGGCTGGCCGCATTTCCAGGCCTCCAGTGTGTCAGGCACCTCCCAGGTGTGGGGGAGCCACAGATGCAGGAAAGTAGAGAAAGAATAGAGAAAACTCTCTTGGGGTCTTTCTTGGGTTGGAGTCTTCCTATCAATTGTCAGTTGAGTGCCTTTGGGCAAGTCACCTGGCCTCCCTGTGCCTCACTTCCTCTTTCGTAAGGGGTGAACATGCCCATCTCTGGAGGATGTTAGCCTCTGCAGGAAAAGGGCCACGGAGGTGCCCAGCAACCATCTCCCTGTCTTCTCGTCACTTTGTCCTGACGTTCCTAGAGAATTTGATTCTTCTTGGCCTATGTGTTGAGCAAGGCAGGAGGTGAGACTTGCAACTCACACTTATGAGTGACAGAGGAACCGTGGGGGCAGAGGGAAAACAAGGACAAAGCCTGTCCCCAGGGCAACCCTGAGACCCACAGGGGCTGTGTGACCTCTGACCAGGGAGGAAGACTAGAGCCTGGAGCTGGGGAGGAAGGGAGTGTTTACTGGGACCAATGAAAAGATGCTGCGTGTCTGCCTACATCTCCTCAGCACTCAGTTTCAGAACATTCCAACAATGTCCTTCTGTGACTACCAGCTACTCCCCAGTTGGGACTTTCCCACCATTGGAAGTTCTATGGAGTTCCCAGTGCCAGACACAGCCCGCAGCCCTCAGCCGAGGACGGTGGAGGCCATGGACAAGACTTCCGGTTTCCCTGCCTCGGAGTCTGCTGGCGCCGTCTCCTGGGGTTCCGGTGATGCCAAGCCTGTGGCTCCCTGCCATGGGTGCTGAGAGAGAGCACCCTTCTCTCTTTCCTTCCTGCTTCCTGGAATTTCCACCCCGACCCACAGGCCTGTGGGTGACCCAGCTGTCAGCCACCACTACCATTTCCCTATCGTGGTGGCTGAACGTCTCTGATACTCAAACCCTGGCTTCTGCCCATTAATGGGCCATGTCTGCAGAAAGGTCTTTGTGAATGGAATTAAATCCAGTATCTTGTGGTGGAACCATCCTGGATTACCCAGCTAGACCTGACATCCCGGGGGGAGCGTCCTTGCAGGAGGAAGGCAGAGGGAGGTTTGACACACACGAAGAGGAGAAGGCCAGCAAGGACAGAGGCAGAATGCAGGGACACGGCCACCTGCTGAGGAGTGTCTGGGCCACTGGAAGCCGGAAGGGGCAGGAAGCACCCTGCTCTGGAGCTCTAGAGGAGAGGTGCCCTTCTGACACCTTAGTTTCAAACTGCTGGCCTCCAGGAATGCGAGAAAATGAACTTCTCTTGTTTGAAGCTCTAACAAGTCTGGAGACATGTTTTATGCTGCCCTCAGGAAACTCCTACACCTGTACACCTGTCTTGAGGGAAACTCTCTAGGATAAGAGCATAGCACTAGGGTTGCCTTTATCCCTAGAAATAGCCATAGGACTCCAGAGAAATTTCAAATCAAGGTGTGGCAAGGTCAATCTGTGTTTTAACGGGACCCCGGTTGTCATGGGAAACGCAGCCTGGGGCTGGGGAGAGGGTGAGAAGGCCCAGGACAGGCCCCGAGGAGCTCCCGGCAGCCTCAAGCCCCAGGCAGGCAGGTTCATGACATCCGAGTCCCCCAGTGTACCTGTGTTGGGCCAAGCAGTCCCATTGTGGATGCTGGCAGGACTTGCACACAGCTTTACAGAAAACTCAAACCCAAAATGTAATTTACATCCCTTCTTGCTGAAGTGACTTTGTCGCCTGCCTGTCACGTTTCGGAAGTGACCATCCTCTCCACAGCCTCCTCTTCTTGATCAGACTCACCAGTGTCATGCAAGATCAGCCTCCTTCCTCCTCCAAGGGCAACTTTCTCCTGGGGAGAAAAGATAGCTCATTCTTTCCCACGCTGGCAAATGTCCTTTCTGTGTAATCAGCGGCCTCTCTCTGGCCACCGAGGTGGACACCGAACCCAATTTTATTCTTTCAGTATCTCAGCCAAGGGGAAACTTCTTCATGTTTTATTCTCTCTGACTATGTGCTGAAGAGATTGCCCCTTCCATGGCCAAACTTAGCATTTCCCAGGAGGGAAAGGAAAGGAAGGGGCCCAAAGGCCCAGTGTCAGAGACTTGATAACTTCAGGGCAGTCCATCGTCTCTAATGACCCCTCTCCTTCCCGCCCCACTGCCAAGACCCGTTAAGGAAGCTGAGTTGCTGGTGGGGAAGCTGAGAGGCTTCCCTGCATGTGAGGAGGTGGGACTCTTGGGTCCCTCTTTCTAAAGAGAAGAGGAAGCTTCCACAGCCCCTCCTGGTGGAGTACTGGTTCGCCATGCCCCTCTTCCCAGCTAGTTGAGGCCACCAGCCTGGGCATAAGCATGGGAGCTGGCCGCCCCCACCTACAAGCTCTCTTTGGAGAAACACATGCACCTTCCCCACTGCGTCCTGGGCTCTCAGAGACCCTCCGGAGATGAACAGAGATGGGAGAGTGAATGGGTGCCAGTTGGTGGACATTAGGGAACTCTCCAAACACGCTCTCCCCCATAGGTCCTCTCCCCAGGCCATGAGCCTCCTCTCGGGCCCTCTGTGCTGTCGGAGGCCAGGCTGTGACTGGCCTTTTCCCAGTCCTGAAACTGCACCAAATGTGAAGACAGTTGGGACAGAGAGAGAGAAAGACGCAGCCGTCTGTACAGCCGAGAAGCCAGGCAAGATGATTTATCAGGCTCAAGGAAATTTACATTCCTGATGGCGGCCACTCCCTCGGTCCCCTCATTTAACTCCAGTTTAAACATTTCCTTTGGTTTTTGAGGAGAATGGGTGGAATTTGCATGTTCCTTCACCCACAGCCAGTGCCTGGGGACAGGATTGCTGTGGCTTTCGTGAGAGATGTGGGGAGAGAGCCATCGTTGGAAGAGGCCCAGAGGGGCCTCGGTGGCCAGGGGAGAGCTGAGATGGGGCTACAGTGGAGAGAAACTGAGGCATGGATGGAGGGGCGAATGAACAGAAAGGTGTGCCCAGGAGTCAGTGGGGGCTGGAGCCTGGCTCTCAGGCCCTGAGGTCACTCCTTTCTCTACTTGGTGCCTCTGTTTCCCCCTCTGGGGTTTGAAGGGTCGCATTTGGTCAGAGTTTGCCAAAGTGTGGTGTTATGATGACAAGGATAATCTCTGCCTGATGTGTCTGCAGCCCCGGAAGCTTCTTCTTGAGCAGAGCTGAAAGCAAGCCTAGAATCCTCCCAGGCAGGGGGCCCTGGCTAGACTTTAATCACACTGTGTTCTATTTCTTTTCATGGTTACTGTCTATGTACTATGGCAAGGAATGATGATTTTCCACCCTCGACACTTCGTGAGGAAATCTATTTAGGTTCTTTCAAGAAGGTGAATTGATTTAGAAACAAATATCAACAAAACAGCATCGGTGGGCATCAGACCCACCGCATTATAGGAGGGGCCCAAGTTGCATCCACAGGACGCAACTGTGTGTGACCTGTGTCCCCAAACACAGGCGTGAGATCATCTGGCTACCCCTCACCCCTGCCATACCTAAGATTCTTTGAGGCTTTGGAAATGGGTACAAGGTCTGGAACAACAGCACGAAGTTGAACAGCTGCTCTGGGGACAGCTACTCTGCACGCCCTCGGTAAGCATGGGCTCAGCTCGTGGGTTGCAAGAAGGGACCTGTGGCAACAAAGGAGAGGGGCAGTGACAGCCCCGGTCCCAGAAGAGGGGCTGCAGGCCGCCTCAGGGCAGGTGGGGAGACAGATGGCTGCTCGCATGGCCACCAGGTACTGGCAGCGGGCTCTGTGTAGAAAAACTGGCTCATTTTGGGGGGTTTTCTGCTGGGTGCCTAGTGAATTTGCTCCCAGCCCTCCCTCTTCTATCTACAGGGACCCTTCTTGAAAAGGACTTTGCCCCTTGGTTTCAAAGTGGCCCATAACCATGGACACACAGAAAGGTCAGAAGTCCCCACACGGGCAGCCCGCTGCAGCAGAGGGAGTAAGGAGCAGTAAGGACGCTGCCGGTCACAGCCGGGCCCTTCCTCCTGGCGGCCCACCCAGGACTTGTCCAGAGCCACACAGTGACCAGCAGGGCAGCTCCTACGGGCCCAATCAAGACGGCCCTATTTCTAGCCTTGGAGGCCCCACTCGCACCGTCCTGTCTGTGCTGCCTGTGCTGGGGGCACACGCGGCTGCAGAGAAACACTAGCAGGGGTCCAACCAGGTTCTCAAATTGGCTCTGTTGCAAGGCAGTCTCCTGGGGCCGAGGGAGAGCCCCCTCATTGCAGACTCACGTGGATACACAGAACCGGGGCAGACTCACAAACACACTCAGGCCCACAGCCCACCGTAGCCCCCCTGAGGGTCTCCAGCGAACATCTGTAGAGCAAAAAGGCTCTGTTAGAAACTTAAACTGCTAACCTCTGTTGTCCAGGCCGGCCGCAGACCTGTCAACTCTGCACATGGGCTCTGCTTCCAGAAAGATCTACGTCTGAGAAAGCCCCTGGCCATCAAACCTGCAATCTCCCCACACAAGATCCTTCAATGCCAAAAGCAAGTTACTTGATAGAACATTTAGTATTTAATTTGGTTCCCAAAACACTGGTCAGTAAGTCACAGGAAGATGGTTTCCCAAAACAGCCTGCTTACCGCTCACAGCACCAGTCTCCACCAGTCTCCACGCCAAAGCAAGTCTGCGGGAAATTAAATGCATCTGAGTTTTGCTGCCGCCAGACCCGCTCAAGCTCCAGTTTAACCACCCTTTATATATATATATTCCCTCATGAGAATAAATTATTCTCCACGGAAAGGTTGCAAACCTAATGCTGTAATTACAGGCTGCATCTGACCCTCACAGGCACCTGCCAAGAGTGAGTGGCGCTGTCACAAGATGCGTTAATTGACTCTTTACTAAACTTGGTTATTAGCAGCTCATCTTTCCCAGAAAAGTGATGGGTCCCGGTTGTCAGGCTCTGGGTGGAGTAGGGGCAAGTTGGTGTTGATGGCCTGCCAAAGCCCAGCACACGAGTCACAGGAGGTGCCGAGGAACACAGCAGGTCCCTTTGCTGCCAGTAGGAGGTGAGGAGCCCCGTCCCCAAGTGTCCAGCATGCCTAATTTGGAGTAGGCATCATTACTCTTGTGTCTCTGTCCTACTAGGAACTTGAAGTGTCATTCCATCTTGGCAATGGGGCCATGCCACACTCCCCCTTTTGTGGGCTCCTGTGTTGGGGCCTCTTTGAACCCTTGCCCTGTTTCCTGTCCCAGAAATGCCTTTCTGCCATTGGACTCTGGCCAAAATCAATGGGCCACTAAAACTCCAGCCACCTCCAGTTTACTGGTCCTCATCCAAGTTAAGGAGGGGCCCATGGGATGGCAGTGATTGATGGGGAGGAGAGATTTCTCCCAGGCCACGCTCACATTGCCCTGAAGCCAAGGCACAGAGGATACCCCTCCACTCTGCTTAACCCCTAAGGCAGCCCCAGGAGCAGGCAAGTCAGGCACACTCCCCCCATTTTGTAGAGGGGGAACCTGGAGCCCAGGAATGTACTGGCTCTGGCCAGAGACCACCTGGTTAGGGGTAGCTGGACTTGGAATTTAAGCCTAGCCTTGCCCCCAGGTCTGTGCTTCTCAAGGGCACAAACCACATCTACTTCTGAGCATGTCACTGATTCTCGATGGGTACAGTGCCTGGGGCATAATAGACAGTCAGTAAATATTACAGGGAAAAAAGACAAGTGGGGAGGGGGCCGGGACGGAAGACCCCATGTATAGCTGGTTTGTGCCTGGGCTGCCCTACCCTCAGTAGAGGGTATCCAGGCCCCATCTGGGGATAATGCTCAGTGCTTTCTGCTCTGGGAAGGAGGCTATTAGACAATCATAGTTTCCTCTGATGGTAATATTCTAGATCTCTGCAAAATGAGAGAGCTTTGCTGTCTACACTGGTGATGGATGTCCTCAGTAGGACTGTGAGTCATTAAGAGAAGGCTAAATGGTGCTAAGTATGTCCTGTGAACCAAGGCAAGAAACCACACAAGGAGCTGCTGATGACGTCCATTAGGAGGAACTATAAGGAATGAAGTTTGGGGGCTCCCAGCCCTGTGTGTGCTCCTTAACTGGATGGCTCACTTACCCAGAACATTCATGTCCTAAAAGATGTCAGACACAGGGCATGGCTACAGAGCCTTCTAGAAAGTTCTGCTGAGTTTTGACATTCTTTTACCATGCTCACTTGAACTATTGATTGAAATCAGCAGCTTCCCTTGCAGTTCATTTTTCCAATAATGCTAATTTTAGTAATTCATTAAGTTAGGCCTGACAATGTGTCTGCTCCTAACATGTGTAATGAGCCATATCATGAAATTAGATAATGCATGAACTTCAGGGTGAAATAGGTAATTGGGTCAAGCATTGCCAATAAACTTGGCACACAGTAACCAGAACATTAAACCCACCACACGCTGAGACCTGTGAAGACCCCTGGGTGCACGCTGGCTCCAAACCCCCATCTCAGGGCCAGAAGGAAACTTGTCCCATTAGGACAAATGAGTCATCTTGTTTTTCAAGTTCTTTGCGTTAGAAAGATATTCTGCTCCAGACTATCATCATTCATTCTGGAGTTTAATATCCTGAGACATTGGGAAGTTGTCCACAGTATCTAAATTAAATTCTTTCTTCTGAAGCTCAGATCCATTTCCTTTGGAAGAGATAGCAAAACGCCAGCCACAACTGTCTGTGTGATAACCAGAGACTCATAGATTTTTAGGGTTATCTGATCTAAATCCCCTTTTCAGAAGGCAACTGCACTCACAGGGAGTCAGATGTCCTCACCAGACCCCAGGGAGCATCAGAGGCAATGCCAGTCTTAGAGCCCAAGATCCCGGCAGACTCTCCAAGGCCTCACCTGAGCCCACTCCCTGTCACCCCCACGCAGGGAGCCCTGTGGAGCAGGACAGATGATGTTAGGTGACTGTGGAAGGTCTGGATCAGTCACCTCATAGGGGAAGACATTTTAATTGGCTTTGGAAGGACATGAAGGGTCTCCCAGCTTCACTCATAATAAAAACAGTACAAATGAGGCATCTGTCAGGGTGGCCCCAAAACAGAACTTGAGGACACTTTGACCACTGTCCCTGGAGAAAGCCGACACCCTTGGACATGGCTGAGGAGAGCAGAAAGACCAGCTCCTCAGAGCCATTAGCAACACCGGAAACAGAATCTCAGCACTAGGACAGTGGCTCTGTGAATTATGGTTCACCCACACAAAGCTACCAGCCATTACCAAGAATAAGTTGAGTCCATCTGCACTAATGTGGAACTGTTCACCAAATATCTTGTTACAAAAAAAAGCAAGCAAAATGCACCTTCCATGTAGCAGGGAGCCATCATGCAGCAGGTGGGTGGGACGTGTGTGTGCATGGAGTCCCCATCCCTCGGGAACGTCCCAGGCACTGTTAGCTATTGTCTCTGAAGAGGGACCTGGAGAACCTGGGAGGCATAAAGACCAGCTCAGGTTCACAACTTGTACCACTGTTTGAAGTTGTTACTGAGCACTTGTGCTTCTCAAGGCCTGTGGAATGGACATTCTGCACAGTGTGGCATAGCAGGCTAGGCACAGCCTTCAAAATCAGAAGCCCGGCCCTTGGGCATCTACTAGTGGCTAAGTCTTGGTTCCTACACCTATGAAATGGGAACAAGCTCAGTCTCCTGAGGCTGTGAGACAGCTCAGGTGTGCAGGACTTCAGACCTCAGGCAGCCCCGGGGGAGCTCTGGGTGGCTTGGCAGTTGCTTGTGTGGGAACCGCAAGGGGCAACTTTCTCTCTCTGTGAGTGAGCATTCCCAGACAGCCAATGCATCTGACATGATTTTGTAAAGGTCAGAAGCAGAACAGGCAGATCTGAGGATGGGGAGCCTCGTCTGTCCTGGGACAAAAGCTCCCTGCTCCTCCTTGCTGGGCTCTGAGCTGTCCCGATGGCTCCCTTACCACATTCTGTGCTGGCTTGTTATGTTTTCAGCACTCTGCCCTTTTCTTCTCATGCCCAGGTATCTCTTCACTGAGGACAGAAGTCAAAAGCATCCACAGAACTCCCCTGAACTCCTATGTGACCTTATTCACGAGATCTCAGGCAAGTTTCTCAACTCTGTGGACTGGAGGTCTCATTTCCTTCTTGGTGGTCATGGTAGTTAGATGAAGGAGTGAGTCTAGAATTGTAGTAAGCAATCAAGACATAGCTGTCACTATCATTGGTCACCAACCTCATCATCATATTAAAATTTATTAGTATTGAGTTGACTTGAAATGTCTTTAGTGGGAGCCCCAGAGAGCAAGATGCAGTGGGGGGAGCAAAAACAGTCTACATTTTGGGGGGTCCGGAGTTATGCCAGGGAGCTGCTCTGAGTGAGGCCAAGACCAGCAGGCTGACTTTTCCCTGAGCATCAGGATTTAAGGAGTGAGAGATTGAGGTCAAGCTGGAGGTGGGGCAGGCCCCAGGTGGCTCAGGGCTGACTGTCAGAATCGACCTCACACTGGGCAGCCAAGAGACAGATCGATCCTGCATCAATCACAGTAACCTTTCCTTGTGCCCACGACAGCTCTTTCTGCCAGGCAGCAGCCATCTTGGTCAACAGCAGCCCAGGTGCCTGGCCCACCCTCAATCTATTTGCCATTCTTCTGTTGACAAACTTTTGCATCCAGAAAACACACACATCCATGAGGACCCCCAACTCCCAGGAGTCGGCTGTGGACCTTAGCTCTGCATCCTGCAAGGGAGACCTGGGGCTATGCTGGCACACAGGCAAAGAAAAGGAGTAAAACTGGAGGACAGGAGACTCACACTGCCCAGGCCACACTAGATCCTGAAAGGGAGGGTTTTGAAGAACACTTCCCACAAGGGCTGCCTGGAGTGGTGTTTAGCCCCATCGCTTTTGTCTCTGCTGCCTGGTGACAATTGTCCTTTCTCAGATGGTTCTGCTGCATGGATGGAGCCAGCCTTGCCTTTCACCCCACCGAGGACATCCACTGTCTTTCCTCTTTTTTCATGGAGTATGCCAGGTGCAAGTAGCCATGCTTAATTACAATCTCCCTCTTCCCCACAAATTAAGCCACAGTGAGATACTATCACATAGTCACCCCAAAATGACAAGAATTGAAACGACCATCAAAGTCAAGTGTCGGCAAAGATGCAAAGCAAGAGGAAACCCACTGACAGTAGTGGGAAATGGCACACTGTGTTAGAACTTTCTGGCCGTTTTCAATAAAGTTGAACATACAATAATCACATGGCCCAACAATTCCGCTCCTAGAAATCTACCCAAGGGAAATGAAAACATATGTATAAGAGCATTCCTGGCAGTTTTATTTGTAACAGCCCCAAACTGGAAATGATCCAAAGGTTCATCAACAGAAGAATGGCAAACAGATTGAGGGATATTTATACAATAAAACATTGGCAAGGGCAACTGGGCATGGTGAGACTGGGGAAAGAAGACTTCAGGCATCTCTGGCTGGCGGGATCTGCCCAGAAACATCCCTTTGGGGATGCAAGGAGACAGAGTGAGACTTCTGGACCCCCTGAAGAAGGCAAAAGTGGTGGAGATCTGGACTCATCGAAACCCTAGTCCAGAGACACAGCAACTTAAAGAACAGGAAGAAGTGAAAGGAAAATTAGGGCAAGGAAACAGATAAAAGAAATCACTCATGAGGAAGAATCAGCAGAAAACTCCTGGCATCATGAAGAATCAGTCCACAGCAACCCCCTCAAGGGGCTATGAGGTAGATACTGCAGAGGATTTCACCTATAAGGAAATGTTAGAAATGACAGAAAGGTAATTTAGAATGCAGATGATGAAAACAATCAAGGAAATGAAGGAAATATTGAAGGAAAATGCTGATAAAGTGGAAAAAGAAATCCAAAAACAGAATCAAGTAAGAGATGAATGCTATGAAGAATATAAAAAGGATAAT
Organism: Arctocebus calabarensis; assembly: GCA_963573935.1. Classification (NCBI taxonomy): domain Eukaryota; kingdom Metazoa; phylum Chordata; class Mammalia; order Primates; family Lorisidae; genus Arctocebus; species Arctocebus calabarensis. The sequence continues at coordinate 14,748 of CAUYON010054310.1, forward strand.
GCAGAGATGAAGGAACTGAAGCAGTCAATTAGTGAACTTAAAGATGCAGTAGAAAGTATCAACAACAGATTAGACCATGCAGAAGAAAGAATCTCAGAGGTAGAGGACAAAACTCTTGAGATAACTCAGATAGTTAAAGAGGCAGAAAAGAAGAGAGAGAAAGCAGAATGTTCACTGACAAAATTATGGGACTTTATGAAGTGTTCAAACATACAAGTTATAGGTATCCCAGAAGGGGAAGAAGAATGACCCAGGGAAATGGAAGCCATACTAGAGAATATTATAAATGAAAATTTCCCAAATATTATCAAAGATTCTGACACTCTCCTTTCAGAGGGATATCAGACCCCAGGTCACCTCAACTCTAACCCAGCTTCCCCAAGACACAAAGTGATGAACCTGTCCAAAGTCAAGACAA
>CAUYON010054313.1:0-13361 GCA_963573935.1 Arctocebus calabarensis
TTATTGCTACCTGCAAGTGAGGTCTGCATGGGGTGGTGGGTGTGCTGGGCTCAGGGGATGTGTGGGCTCTGAGGAGGGGTTGATGATGGGGTCTGGAAGGAAATGGGGTGGGTTTGGAGGCCAGGTGGGGTCCTCACATCCGCTTGTGGGGATGGGCAGCCTTGAGAAAGGACTCATGACAAGCCACAGCCATGCCTCCGATAAGATTAAGGAATTCTTGGAAATCTAACTGCCCATCAGAGTTGAGGTCCAGTTTCTTCATCATGCGGTCAAGCACTCCTGGGTCCTTCTGATTCTGCAAAGAAAATAATAATACCACCACCTTTATTATTCTCACAGGAGTGTAAGGGATTAGTAATATTCCTATATAACAGACACAGAAACAGACTCTAAAAGGGAAAGTGACCAGACTAAGGCACAGACCTGGGGCTTAAGCAAGGTTTTCCTATTCCTAGTCCAGGGTTCTTTCTATGAGAGCTACTCAGTTTTGTAGAATCAGCAGAACACTTCTTACAAATGCTGCACACAACTCTAATATGTGGGCCACACAAAACTGGAATGATTTCAGGTAGAAAGAGCATGCAAGCCCTAATTGCCTCATTTTCACTTGTGGGACTCCCACCAGATACACACTTTTATGACCACTGGTTATACATCGCTATTTACATTTATTTTTAATTAATTTTTTAAATTGAGACAGTGGTCTCACTCTTGCTCAGGCTGATCCACCCTAAGAGGACTTCACGTGGTTCTGTCCCCTCAGCAACTATTTACATTTAAATTTAATTAATTTGGGAAGCTGCTCAGTCACACTAGCCACATGTGACTGCTGACCACCATATCAGATAATTCAGATATACATTATTTCCATCACTGCAGAAAGTTCTATTGGACAGGGTAGTCTTTGGGGTGGAGGAATAAAATGAGAAAACAGTTCTATAGTGTCATATACTTCTCTCCCTAAATGGAAAAGCAATCACCTTTCCCTATATCACACAGTTTGACCTCCTTAATCTTTTAAAAACACTTAATTCAAAGAAACGCAGAAGCATAGGCCCTTTAGTATCCCCTCGGAGCCCTCTGAGGCTCAGAGGCCTGGTCTGGCCTGCTCTGTGGACCACCCATCTTGGAAGGAGTGCGGGAGACCGGGATACCCGAGCAGGTGCCAGCCTGGTCCTTGCCCATTCTGCCAGGGTCTTGTTTCATGCTGTGGGCAGTGTGGGACGGGGTGGGGACAAAGTCTGGGACCAGGACCTTTGTGAAGGCAGCCAGCTCTGTGTTCATGAAGTTCAGGAACTCCGTCTTGGACAGGGTGTGGCTGTAGCCGTCCTTCCCAGCATACTTCTGGAAGACAGCGATCAGGGACTCGATGCACCGCTCGGTCTCAGTGGGGCTGGCGACTTTTGCCTTTGGAGAGAGAACAACCCAGGGTTCAGACAAGGGCAAGGGGCCGGATGCTAGCAGCACTGGAGACTCCTGTCTCCTTACTTCGGTCACAGCAATTCCCTAAAAGACTGGGTCATTTTTCAGGGGACTATGGGGCCCAAGAGAAACACAGAAGGTCACATCTGTGAGCTGCAACCACCTGGCCTTGCCCACTTGTTGCGGATGAAACGTGGCGGGCGGATTCGCAGCACCAAGGGCACGTCCCAAAGCAGCGCACAGCCCAAGGCACGTCAGGAAGTGCAGATTAATACACGTGTGACCAAGTCCATGAACCCACCTGAGCGCCAACCACTGTCCTAGATTGAATAATTTTCTCTTTTCTGAGACCGTACAGGAGCTTCCCTGAGCATGAAATGCCAGTCCTCGTTAAAGCACGACTAGGTTCCTGGACTCAACACTTTCTCGAAAAAAACCTAAAGCATAGCTGTCGACGTGCATGGTGTGGGAGACCTGCCAACGTTTCTCATGTTCAAAGTTTGATATTTGAGTGTTGAACCATTAATGCAGCCGCGAGGAGACCGCGGCGGGAGGGGACGGACGCGCAGCCGGCGGGGTCTGGCCTCGGGAGCGGCCTCCCACGGGAAGAGCCAGCGGGACTTTCTAGAAGCCACTTCCAACCAGGAATGTTCACATCGGGGCTCCCCAGAGCGGGGACGCAGATTCTTCCCTTACAGCAGAATCCCTCAGGGAGATTCCGCCATTCCCGCCCCCGCCCGGGCCCCGCTGCGCGGCCCTCGTGGCGTCCCCTGCTGGGCGAGGGCGGCAAGTGCAGGTTTGCCCGGAAACCTGCGGGGCCACGCCCTTCCCCTGAGATTCGTTTCCTGGTACTAACCCTGAGTTAAACTTGGGTGATGGCGTCCGCAACCTAACGTTTAGCCTTTAATTCGTTCTCAGCATGGACTTCCTGGAGCCTACAGCTAGAGCTTTCCGGCTCCGCAATTCACACGTGCTAAGTAAGGATCGCTCTGAGCCCTTAAAGGCACAGCTGCGGTTGGTTTCGGGCCCTCCTTCAGCTGTCTGTCTGCCGGAACCCACGTACAGGTGGATCCTTTCCCAACAATCACATTGAGGTTTTTTTTTTTCTCTAAAGAGAACTTTTTCTTAAGGGAATCATTGTTAGTTCAGGGATTTGGGGACAGAAACAAAATACCACAGCCTAGAAGCAGAAGTGTTTGTCCTGTTACACGATATGCTCTCATCAGGACTAAAATCCCACTGTCCTACTACCGGATGACAAGATGGCTGGTGAAGGAGCACGGGCCTTGTGAGCTTTTTCTAGAAATACAGATGCTCCCCCTGCTTCTTTTCCTTGTAAAATTTAGATAGTTTTGATTTTCCAGTGCCAAAGTGCCTTTCTGCTTTATACTTTTTCTTTCCTTAACAGCAGTCTTGATGTAATTTAGACGATTATTTTCTTTTGAAAATTGTTGCTGTTACTGTCAGCCACGTGGAGCAAATTAAAACCTCCTTGCACACCCCCCCATTCTCCAAAGTGAAAGAAAGAAAGACAATTCCGCAATTATCAAATTTCTGAAATGGAACTGCACAATTCGTTGAGCTCTAGGGGACTCTGGAGTAGGCAAGGCTTTGCCCCAGGTGGAGAGAACCAGCCGTCTCTACACCTCACTGCACTCTCGGAATTTTATCTGGTGGGGACCTTGATAGTAAGGAGAAAACGATAAACAGATACTGTGAAATAACTTTAAAAATGCATGCCTAGGACTCAACATGCGAAGAGAGAAAGAAAGAAAGAAAAAAGAACATGAAAAAGAAGTAACAGTAAAAAATCAGTATTGCAGTCTCTTTCTTAACCAACACCTTCCTTTTCCGTCACTCTGCCCCACCCTAGTGGGACTGCAACCCCAAACAGTGCACAAGTAAATGCGTGTGGCGGTGTTCCAGTGAAATTTTATTTACGGACGCTGAAGCTTGGTTTCTATATAATCTTCACATGTCATAAAGTGTTCCCCTTTTGATTTTCTTTCAACCATTTACTAATGTACAGTTCATCCTTAGCTTGTGGGTAGAACAGAAAACTCGATTTGGCCCACGGGCCAGAGTTGGCTGACTCTCTCCAATGAGGAGAGGTAAAGAAAGAGGAAGATTTTGGAGGTGGATTAGTGGAAAAGACAGGAAGTTCCACGTGGAGAAGAAAGGAGCTGAGGAGAGAAAAACTGATCCTGGAGGTAGTGCCCGAAAAGAGGATGGGGCACAAGGAAGGGCGAGGAGAAAGGGGGCCAGGCCGGATCCGCTCCTCCCACATTCTCGGTGGCGGTTCTGTCCGCGGCCACAGGCTGGGGTTTCAGACTCTGTGTGTCTTGGCCCCTTGCCAGTCGCTTACTGAAACTTAGATTTTCCCTGGGACTCGACGAAAGTTCCTTTTCTGGTCTAGAGAAGTAACTCAGAATCCCACCCCTCCTCCCGCCCCCCCCACCCCCCCGTCTTTAGCTTTGCCCCAGGCTTCCCTGGCCTTCAGGGAGACCAGTGGCAAGGGACCTGAAGCACAGCCCCAGGAAGTCGTCTTCGTCGCATTCCAGGCAGAGAGGGAAGCGGCCGCTGCGGCCCCCGGAGCTAGGGAGGCGCCTCCGGCCCTGCGGGTGGCGGCGAGGGAGGTGGGTGGTTTCCTTGCTGGGGCACCGCCCGCAGTCAGCGGGTCGCCTTCGCCGACTTCCTCTCCTCCGGTCCTAGACCTTATCTTCCCCGGGAAAGCAAAAGAACCTCGGCTGCCACCTCTAGGCTTTCGTTAACAGCTATAATTGGGGCTTCCTCCATTCTCTTCTAACTCACTCCCCGAGGTTTGTATTTCCTGCCCTGCCAGACCCGCACACACATCCGAGATAAAGCCTGGAGGAAAGCAAGCTGTTGCTCTTTTCGTTTTATTTAATAGGAAGAAAAAGTGAGGCTTACCATGCTGCAGCTGAGCGAGGCACCGAGGACGTGGATGAGAGCGGGCGAAGAGCTGTGATCCGACTAGCGGGCAGGAGCGGGTCCCCGCTGCGCGCGGCCCCGCCCGGCCCCGCCCGGGCCCACGTCACGCCCCGGCCCTCGTCGCGCCCCGCCTCGCCAGCCCCCGCGGTGCAGAGCGCCCAGCTTTGCCTTGCAATTTAACTAATCTCTCTCTCTCCCAGTCCTGTAAATCTTGTAGAGTTTTACCTTTTCAGAATTAAAAGTCTGTAGGAAGTCTGTTCATAACCATAGATCTCGTCATGTGTTTATTCATTTTGGGTATTTAGGTTCAGTTGGCAGACAAGTGCCTTTAAAAAACAAGAGTATTGGGCGGCGCCTGTGGCTCAGTGGGTAGGGCGCAACCCCATATATCGAGGATGGCGGGTTCATCCCGACCATCCGACCAAACTGCAACAACAACAACAACAACAACAACAACAACAAAATAGCTGAGTGTTGTGGCAGGCGCCTGTAGTCCCGGCTACTCGAGAAACTGAGACGAGAGAACCGCCTAAGCCCAGGAGTTGGAGGTTGCTGTGAGCTGTGACGCTACAGCACTCTACCGAGGGTGATAAAGTAAGACTCTGTCTCTAAAAAACAAACAAACAACAGCCCCCCAAGAGTATTGATACAGAGTCTGCGTCTTCATTGTAGAGAAGTTCTCTAGAAGCTGGGCTATCTGTTCCTTCACACTGAAGATATTTAATAAACGGTGGTGGTTATTACCAAATAGATTGCAAAGGAATATTGCCACACTTTTCTCTAAACAGAATAAGAAGGACAAAAGACCAAATTACTGCAATTAAAACTAGTAATGCATTTATATGCAGTTTGCAATAGGGTTGGGTGTTTTATCCAGAACCAGAAGCTCTGGGTTCTCATCTTGGATTTGTTACTTCATTACAATAATTTGACAAGACCCTCACCTCCTTGAGCTTCCATTTCCTTATCTGTAAATAGATAGTCACATTTTACATGAAATGACTTTTGAAGGGGCCCCCAAACTGCAGGAAAGACAATGGGCTGCCAGGCAGTGTGTGAATCTGCTGTCACAGCCGGAGCTGGTCACTCCTAACTGCTGCAAATCCACCTGCTCAACTGTTTGTGAATCCACATGCAAGCCCTGGCTCGGGTTCCCTAAATCTGTATCTCTCCCTTCTTCATTTCTGCAAATGGCACCACCCTCCGACTGGCAGAGATCTCACAGACCACCAAGGCTTGTAGGAAAGGTCTTTATGGGTGAGGGATGCACCAAGGAGAGAAAAGAAAGGGAGCCTAAAGAAAGGCGCACCCTTGTATAGGCTTGGTTAGGGGAAGTCTTAGAACAGTGACGGGATGGTAGAATAGCCAATAAGGAGTTACTGCTCTGGTGGGAAGAGCAGTCAGGGGCAGGCCATAAGTTTGAAATATTCAGTGGGTAATTGGGATAGGGAGATGAAGTAAGTTTTGCAATTACCTAATATCGCCATTCTTCCATTTTCCCTATTTGAGGACATTAGAACCACGTTTTGTCTCTAAATCTCTCTCTGTCCCACATTCTTGTTGAGGACTGGGTAATAGTGAGTTTTACCTGTACACTCTGTCTTGCCTCCATCCCTCATATTTTCTGTTCTCACTTACACTGTTCTAGTTTAGGTTTTCATTCCCTCTTTCCTCCACTTCCTTAACTGGTCTTTTGCCCTTCAATCTGTTCTACTGATTGTTAGAAACACATTTTTCTAATGTGTTTTGGCCTATTTAAAACTGTTGGGATCTCAGGGAAACATGCCCTTTCTCCCTATGTTGGTTTGCTGAAAAGATCGACTCACAGTTACGGTAGATTTGAGAGAGGATACCCGAGAAGGGTGAGGTCTAGGAGAACAGGTCTTCTCAAGGAGACCACAAGGATACACCTGCAGGGTCCTCTCCATGGTGACTCAGCTCTTAGGAATTTATAAATTTAACTTCCTGGAACTTGGAAATTTCCAAGTTCTGTGAAATATTGTAGTTCTGCAGGTGCTGGAATAGCGTCTCCTGCTATTCAAACTGGCCAATGAGAAGGGTAGCTGTGGGGTGGAACTTTTTGACTGTGGGGAAGACCAAGCCAGTTGGGAAGCACCGCCATTTGGAATTCGTCTATGCCGTAAGCTCCCAGCTGGTGAATAAAGCCCTTCCTCTTATAAACGTGGTGTTTGGGTGCTCTTTCTCTCCACTGGGCCTCATCTTCCTCCTACAGATTAATAAGAGAAAGATTTATTTCCAAATACCATGTGCATGGGGGGAAATCACAAGAATGATTTCCCAAAGTCGCAGTGATAGTAAGTGGCTTTTAAAGATGCCTTTTAGAAAGGAGGGGGAGAGAAGAGTTTGGTAAGCGGGGATGGGGAGATGGAGGGAAACAGATTTATTAGTAAATTAACCTGAGATAGGTATTGTGCTTCAAATGACCTTAGGGCCAGGTCTATTAGCATGTGATAAGGAGTCTAGCAGCCCTTTAAGATTTTAGGTAGATAGGTGGGGCCTGTGGCTCAGAGGAGTAGGGTGCTGGCCTCATATGCCCGAGGTGGTGGGTTCAAACCCCAGCCCAAAACTGCAAAAATAAATAAATAAATAAAAATAAAAACAAAGATTTTAGGTAGATAGAGGAAAGTCTTAGTTCAAAGTTTCCTGATTATGAATAGCCTTTAATTCAAAACAATCTTTATACCAAGGAATCATATTTTGGGGTGAAATTTCGTTAGCTCCTTCAAAACCAAAATATAACACAACAAAAGAAACAAATTAAGGGTGGTGCCTGTGGCTCAAAGGAGTAGGGCACTGGCCCCATATACTGGAGGTGGCAGGTTCAAACCGGCCCTGGCCAAAAACTGCAAAAACAAACAAAAACAAAAAACAAAACAAAACAGGCTCGGTGCCTGTGGCTCAAGCTGGCTAAGGCGCCAGCCATATACACCTGAGCTGGTGGGTTTGAATCCAGACCGGGCTGGCCAAACAACAATGACGGCTGCAACCAAAAAATAGCCAGGCATTGTGGCGGGCGCCGGTAATCACAGCTAATTGGGAGGCAGAGGCAGGAGAATCGCTTAAGCCCAGGAGTTGGAGGTTGCTGTGAGCTGTGATGCCACAGCACTCTACCCAGGACAAAAGCTTGAGGCTCTGTCTCAAAAAAAAAAAAAAAAAAAAAAAAGAAGAAGAAGAAGAAGAAAACAAAAGAACTTAGGAGACTTAAATAAAATAACTTTTGTTTTCTTTTACCCGAGTTGTCATCTTCTCTTTAAAGAATTCTCTAAATAAGCAGAAACAGGCAATGTAAGGATTTAGTTTTCATTAAAACGAATTCAGGTAATAATATGAGAATCAACAAAAGCATTCATTATGTACACGTCCGTGGCTCCTGTACCAGGGACCAGTAAGTAGTTCTCAAGTTTGATGGTGCCAAAGGATCACTTAGGGAGCTTTCTAAAATGCAATTTTCAAAACCTATATTCTACTAGTCAGTGTGGAGTTCAAGACTTAAATATCTTTAGCAAAAATCAGATAATCCTGATGCAGACATCAGTAAACCACAATCGCTTTTCTCTTATTCATTCAAGAAGTAGAAAGAATAGAACTGTTTTCTAGGTGAGGTAAAGAGGCTACGGAGATCAAGCAAAAAAAATTTGAACAGCACAGAAAGAATCCTGAAAAATGTTATTTCAATTAAGTCCTGGTCTTCTGAAACAACCTTTTTCTCCATCTATTTCAGGTGGTAATAATTGCAGACACTTTGCAAACCAGTCATCCATCCTGGGAATAATGACTTCAGAGGCTGAAATTTCAGGTAACAGCTTCTGACTAATGTTCTTCAAACTCTCCCACCACCTTCAGATGTCCCAATTTTTAGTTCTAGTTGCATCTGAAGAAGCCACATCAAGTAGGTCACTACTGGTAACATCAAACATAGTTGATTTTTTTGGATTTCAATCCTAGACCACTTCCTGTTCTCCTAATGTTGAGAATTAGTCATCTTTCTTAGTACTCTACTATAATAAAACATCAAATTTCACTTTTTTGTCCACTGTCACCACATCACATATCACTAGGGGAAAATGCTCCCTTTTAATCACAAACCAAATTCTAAACTTGTACTCAAATATCAGAATTAAGGCATACAAAATTTTGAGCTAGGTAAATATCACTTACATTCAAGATACTTTAAAATATCGTCTACTCTCCACATGCCTCTAAGGAAGTGAATTAATACAAAATAATAACAAATAAACAAGTAGACCCAGTCTTTTATTGATAATGGTTTGATTCTGTTTTTTGTCCTAAATAGTGAATTCTAGTTAATTGTCCTTTCTTCAGTTTTTCAAATCCTACAGCTAAAACATTATAGTTGAAAGATTTAATCATTTTAAGACTTTCTTTCTACAACTACTTTCCCACAGACAAACTTTCTGTGCAAAACTTTAAATGTTACAATGGAGGAGCCACTAAGACAGAAGCATCACCCACTGATCTCCAAGAAACCCACATCACAAGCCTTTTCTGAGCAAAGGAGGCTTCCCTTGGCTCAGTCAACCACATTGCTGCTGTCGTTTGCAGCCCGTATGAATCCAATGTGGAAACCTGGAATACAATATTAATTATTAGCAAAAACTAACTTGAGATTTTTAAGGAGTTTGGGTTAATTTAGACAAATAATAAAAATGATGAAATCAGCTCGGAAACAAACAAGAGGATCATGCAGAAGAAAAGAGACGTGAAGAGGAAGGACTATGAATCACGCAGTTTATGGCTTTATTAAAAAGCTCTTTGTTAAAAACCAGGGCTGGCGCTCTGTGAGAGCCACACAGGTTTCATCTTTAACCACGCTCTGTGGTTAAGGAAGAATCACGTGAAGCTGCACCGTGGGCTCCCATGCTGGGTAAGATAGTTGTGAAGCCAAATCTCACAGTCATGGCTGAGTCTGGGTAATGAACTTGACCCCTAAGCCACACAAGGCTAACTTCTTGTTTCCCAACCTCTCAGTGTCCCTCTACCAGTCTATTAGCCATCCTAACCCCTGCTGAAGAGCATGCCACTTCTCTGCACAGGGCTGGTCCCGATTTGATTAGCCAATTCTCTCATGTCACCTCATGTCATGGGTGCCATTGGGCTCTTACTGACTCCTTACAGGGGAGCTTACAGCCCTGGGTCTCACAAAAGGAGAAGGAGGTCTTACCAAAACTAACGCCTCATCCAATTTAGTTTCCTTGAAAATACTTATTCTCCTTATTTATTTATTTATTTATTTTTTGAGACAGAGCCTCAAGCTGTCACCCTGGATAGAGTGCCATTGCATCACAGCTCACAGCAACCTCCAATTCCTGGGCTCAAGATAGTCTCCTGCCTCCACTCCCAACTAGCTGGGACTACAGGTACCCGTCACAACACCCGGCCATTTTTTGGTTGCAGCCATCATTGTTGTTTGGCAGGCCCCGGGCTGGATTCGAACCCGCCAGCTCAGGTGTAGTTGGCTGGCTCCTTAGCTGCTTGAGCCACAGGCGCCAAGCCTATTCTCCCTATTTAAATGACTTTGACCTCTTTCCTTAATAGACAATAACCTTAACCTTGTCATGCCATGGTGCGCATATCTTTGTCCTGACCTGACTTCTTCATTACACAGGATCTCACTCTAACAGACACTGCTCTGCCTGCGCCAGCCCAGTGACAGGCACTGTGCATTCCGACTGTCACATTTCTCCCTTGCCTTGAGCAAATGGGGCAATCCTTGCTAAACACCTAAATTCCAGAAGGAGTCACTTCCCTTCTCATTGTAAAGCCATGTAACTATTCCGGAATGAGAGCCAGGCAGTTGTAGACCAAGTGAAGGCCTTTACTGACCACTTGCTTCCACGAGGACCGCAGATCCTACAGCAGGAAGAGGTGAAGACAGCACTCTCATCTCCTAGAGGACAATGGCCCTAAAAACTAACATGGAACATTACATTATCACTGTGGGGAGAGGGGATGAAAAAAGACTGCCAGACGAGGCTGAAGAAGAAAAACAAGATAGAACAGAAACTAAAGATGCAACAGGAAAGGAGGCAGGAAGAACAAGATGCAATGGGTGTAACTAGGAAAGGTCTTCAGACGAATCATTAATTAATTACAAGGCAAACCTGAGTGGTTTTGCTGAAGCTCTCCTATTTAATTTCTTCTGCAAATCAATCAACATGTATTAAGCACCAAAAAGCAGGTTCTGTGCTAGAAGACCAGTGAGACACAGCCCTGGCTCTCATGGGGATGATAGTGTTAGGAAAAGGAGATATTAAAAAACAGTTATCCAAATACCTAGCAATGTTATTGAAGAAACACACAAAGGCTCTGAGCGTGTATAAGTGGCCTCATGGATCGGGGAGTGCAAAGAAGTCTCCCTACGGAAGTAATGTTCAGGAAGTGACATCTAAACAAACCAGAAGCAGCTGGAGAAGGGTTGGAGCCTGTGGAAGGCTCAGAGACAGAAGCCGTAGGATGTGTTCTAGCAGCTGCACCAAGGCCAGTGTGCTGTGGAGAAAAGGGAGAGTCGGCGTGCGCCAGGAGGAGCAGGAGCAGCAGATAGCCTGGGTTCCACGGTAGGGCTCAAAAAGCCTGGGGTCTTTGTCTTGCAGAAGCCATTCCAGGTTGCAGCAGCAGAATGGAACGACCCCTGCACCACTATGTGGAAAGGACTGGAGAAGGACCTATAGGGATGTGGAAAAACCGTTAAATGTACTGCAGGTGAGAGGTGACGGTTTAGACAAGGGAAATAACTCTGGACTGACTGAAGAAATAGCAGGTTAGAACAAAACTTAGATCATGCGTGCCCTTGCTTTCAGAATCAATCAATGACTGTCTATCACATAAAAGAAATATCCAAACTCCTCACCACAAGCCCCAGACCCGCCCATGGCCTGACCCCTGCAGATCTCTGTGCTTTTACTGATGCCATGCACCCCTCTGCCCATCAGTCTTTGTTTCATCTCTCGAAATCCCCAAGTTCTTTCCTTTTTATCTGCTCCTTCTGTTGTCTTAAGGATTTGTCTCCCATATTGCTCAAAGCCTGTTTCTCACTATTCATGTCTCTCAATCATCTATCCTCAAGGAGGCCCTCACTGGCCACCGTGGCTGAAGTACACCCTTATCCTCTCCACTGTTCTCTATCTCATTCATTCAAGTGTTTATTTAGTAACTATCGAGCATCTGCTATGTAAGCAGCACTGGAAAATACAACGGCGAACAAACCAGGGGGGAATCTCTGCCCTTATGGTTTATATTCTTGTAGAGGGGGAACAGAAGAGATGAAATACACAAACTTAATGTGTAAATTCTAAGTAAATTATAGGATATGTTAGGAGGTCGAAGGAGCTCTGAACAAAAGGAAGGGGAAGTGACAAGGGTAGGAAGCAGTGCCCAGTAATTTGAAATTGAAGGCTCCAGTTGCACGATCGGTTAGCGTGCAGGAGGAGGTTAGGGTAGGGCTCACTAAAAACAAGACACTGAATAATGATTTGAGGGCTCGGCGCCTGTGGCTCAATGGGCTAAGGCGCCAGCCACGTACACCTGAGCTGGTGGGTTCAAATCCAGCCCGGCCCGTGAAACAACAATGACGGCTGCAACCAAAAAAAAGAATAATGACTTGAGGATAGTTACCCCACGGATAATTACTCCCCGAATTTGTTTCCCTCATTGCATTTGTACAATTTCTAATTATCTTCTTTGCTTGGTTTGTATCTACCTCCTCTCCCCTCCCCTACCTCACACACAATGAAATGTAACTTTCATCAGGGCAGGTACTGTTTATGTCCAATTCATTCTTGTATCCCTAGACCTTGGTACAAATATTTTGTAGAATGAGTTGATACATGAAAGCAACACATGTTTAAAGTTCTCTCCTGTCAAGTTCCACGCATTACTAAAAATGCTGATAAAGTAAAATCAAGGTGCCTGATCCAAATCAATGTTGATGATTTTTCGGGATATCCAGTGTTTTGGGGGGCACAGAATCATGGTAACAAAGGTTTTTGTCTGCCTACACATGGGCTCTTTCCCATTTTTCTGGTAACAAACTCTATGGTGACAATCCTTCCTCACCGGCATGGTGGACACACGCCTCAGCTCAGATAAAGGTTTACAGGATGATGGCCACAAAGTGTACCCTGGCACGGAAGTGTGACCCAAACAGGGTCAATCAGAGCTTCCAAAAAGCTGCTGATGGGATTTGTAGGAGAAAGGCTCTCACTTTTTCACTGTGATTGCTCTATACAAGCAATATAAGTTGCCCGTGGCTATCTTTTCTCCCATGTGGAAAGATCCTGCTCAAGAATGAATCAACAGCTCGGCGCCTGTGGCTCAGCAGGCTAAGGTGCCAGCCGCGTACACCTGAGCTGGTGGGTTCGAATCCAGCCCGGGCCCGCCAAACAACAATGACGGCTGCAACCAAAAAATGGCCGGGCGTTGTGGCAGGCGCCTGTAGTCCCAGCTACAGGGAGGCGGAGGCAGGAGACTCGCTTGAGCCCAGGAATTGGAGGTTGCTGTGAGCTGTGATGCCACAGCACTCTATCCAGGGTGACAGCTCAAAAAGAATAAAAAAAAAGAATGAAGTCAACATAGAAGAAAACAGTGACAAAAGAGGAGAATAAAAAACAAATTTTTTATTCAAGAGCTCCTGTATCTATTCATTCCTGAAGTCAAGCTCATTCTTTGAACTTCTCAGTTAAGTGGGAAGATTAGTCTTTATTAAATAAAATTGTTGCTTACAACTAGAGTTTTTTTGTGTGTTTTTTTTTTTTTTTTGAGACAGAACCTCAAGCTGTCACCCTGGATAGAGTGCTGTGGCATCACAGCTCACAGCAACCTCCAATTCCTGGGCTCAAGCGAGTCTCCTGCCTCCACCTCCCAAGTAGCTGGGACTACAGGCCCCCGCCAAAACACCCGGCCATTTTTTGGTTGCAGCCACCATTGTTGTTTGGCGGGCTGGGCTGGAT
>CAUYON010054315.1:0-19733 GCA_963573935.1 Arctocebus calabarensis
ATAGTATTTCATGGTATACATATACCACAATTTATTAATCCATTCATGGGGGAATGGGCACTTGGGCTTCTTCCATGACTTGGCTAGTTTGAATTGAGCTGCAATGAACAATCTGGTGCAAATATCTTTGTTATAAAGTGATTTTGGTTTTTTGGATATACACCTAGTACAAGAATTGCAGGATCAAATGGCAGGTCTACTTTTAGATCCCTGAGTATTCTCCATACTTCTTTGCAAAAGGGACGTATTAGCTTGCACTCGCACCAGCAGTGCAGAAGTGTTCCCTTTTCTCCACATCCATGCCAATATCTATAGTTGTGAAATTTTGCAATGTGAGCCACTCTTACTGGAGTCAGATGATATCTCAAAGTGGTTTTGATTTGCATTTCTCTGATGGTTAAAGATGATGAGCATTTTTTCATGTGTCTATAGGCCATGCATCCATTTTCTTCAGAGAAGCTTCTGTTCGAGTCTCTTGCCCACAATGAAATGGGATTACTTGTTCTTTTCTTTTTTAAAAAAAATAATTTGATTAAATCATAATTGTGTACATTGGTGCAATCATATGGCAGAATGTGCTTCATATACAATCAGAAATATTTTGATCGTACTGTTAGAGACAGCCTTCATGGCATTCTCTTGATCACTAAATAAAGACATTGATACTGTACATTTAATAAGTTTCACCAGTACCCTGCTAAGATGCACAGTAGTTGTGATCCCACCAATTGCCCTCCCTCCACCCATCCTTCCCCCTCCCCACCCCTCCCTCTCCCCTATCCCTGTATTCTTGTGCTATAATTGGGTTTTAGCCTTCATATGAAAGCTATAAATTAGATTCATATTAGGGCTGAGTACATTGGATACTTTTTCTTCCATTCTTGAGATACTTTGCTAAGAAGAATATGTTCCAGCTCCATACATGTAAACACAAAAGAGGTAAAGTCTCCATCTTTCTTTAAGGCTGCATAGTATTCCATGATCCTCCAATAAGAAGCTAAGTAAAGAAATTTCAGATTTAAACTTAACTGTTCAACATCTGGATTTAACAGACATCTACAGAACGTTTCATCCTAATGAAATTGAATACACATTCTTCTCATCAGCCCATGGAACATATTCCAAAATTGATCACATCTTAGGTCACAAATCTAACTTCAGCAAATTTAAAAGAATAGAAATTATTCCCTACATCTGCAATTTCTTTTATCAGTGTTTCATAATTTTCCATATATTCCTAAGTATTTTTATTTTCTTTGTAGTTAGTGTGAATTGTATTGAGTCTCTGATTTGACTTTCAACTTATTATTGGTATATAGAAATGTGTACACTGATTTTATAACCCAAGTCTTTTATATATTTATATATCAATTCCAGGAGTCTCTCAATGGAGTCATTGGGATTTTATAGATATAATATCAGCAAAGAGTGACTCTTTGATCCCCACTTACACATTTTGTTTTTCTCTTGCCCAATTGTTCTGGGTAGGATTCCCATTACTGTGTTGAATAGAAGCAGTAACAATGGAAATCCTTGTGTTGTTCCAATTTTTAAGGATAATGTTTTCAATTCTTCCCCATTCATTGTTATGTTGGCTGTGGGATTTTCTTATATGACACTTATTATCTTGAAGTATGTTTTTTTCTATGCCAAATGTTTTAAGTTTTTTTTCTTACCGTGAATGAATGCTGGATTTTATCAAGTGCTTTTTAAGCATCTGTGGAGATGACAATACAGCCTTTTCTTATGCCTAGAAATTTTGATCATGTTAGAATGTATAATTTCCAAAATAATTCTATGGTGTAGTTATAAATCTACTTTTACTGCAGACAGAAAGATACTCCCCTAAGTTAGACTTTGGTCATGCTGTGCATATTATAAAATTGACTCCCTAAGCTCCTCTTTGATTTATGTACAGATAATCAAAGGGGTAAATTCAGATATTGGATTATCTTCAATTATAGGTTTTGGTTACTGTTTTGTGCCTTTGCATCCTTGGCGAATACATGAACCAGATGTTGATGAGGGAAATGAAGATGGTAGAAAAATCATCTTTCAATGTGCAGGGTATTGAAACAAAGATTACCTTTTGTTTCTTTTCTTTTTTGCATAGTTATGAGTTCTTTTTTCTTTTTTTAGACATTAAAAATAATCCCAGATTAATATGAGGATACATATGATTAAGCTATATAAATTGCTTTTGTAAGGTTAAAATTTTCTGTTGTAGTTTTTTACTTCACCCATCTAAGTATGCCATCTATCCATGCAATATACTTATTGGGTATTATGCTGCTATAAACATTTGGCTGCATATGGCCTTATAGTAAAATGCCTTTGTTTCTTTTGGGTAGATTGTAGGATCAAATGATAGGCCTGGTTTTAGTTGTTTGAAGACTAGTCATTCTTCTTTCCATAAAGGCTAAACTTTATGTTGTAGTCTTACCAACAGTGGATATGTGTTTCCTTCTTTATACCCATGTTACTTTGAGAGATTGTGTGCCATATTCTTTTCCTAGACCAATAAGATGAAGTTTTTTCCCTACACTTTCTTCTGGGGTTTTATAGTTTCAAATGTTAGATTTTATCCATCATGAGTTAATTTTCCTTTTTTAAAACAATTTTATAAATTTATATAAAATTAGACCCATGTTTACATGAAATTGAATTGGAAGGAAAGTTAAATCTTCTTAGAAAAATTATTCTCCAAGCATCATCAACTCTAGACATAAAAAAATTATATTTTGAAAGAATTTATCAGAAATGTATCCTCATGTTGTTACAGCCTATAAAACGCTGTTAATAGCACCACTAACACTTGTATCAGCAGAACAATCTTTCTCAAAATGAAAAACTACTAAATATTAGGGAGATTTTGTAACTGATGCTCTTTCAATATATCAATTACAAATGAAGTTGCTGATTGATCAGGAAAGCTCACTCCTGTAATCCTAGCACTCTGGAAGGCTGAGGCAGAAATATCACTTGAACTCAGGAGCTTCAGGCTGGAGTGCAATGGTGCCATCTTAGCTGACTGTAACCTCAGACTCCTGGGCTCAAGCAATCCTATCACTTCAGGCTCCTGAGTAGCTAGGACTATACATCTACATTGTGCACCACCAAACCCAGTTAATTTTTTTTTATTAAATCATAGCTGTGTACATTAATGCAATCATGGTGTATAATGTGCTGGTTTCATATACAATCTGAAATATTTTCACTAAACTAGTTAACACAGTTCATGGCATTTTCTTAGTTATTGTGTTAAGACCTTTATATTCTGCATTCAGTAAGTTTCACCTGTACCCTTCTAAGATGCACCATAAGTGTGGTCCCACTGATTACCCTCCCTCCACGCAGCCTTCCCCATCCCCTCCCACCCCTTGCCCATTTCCCCATATTCTTGTTCTATAATTGGGTTATAGCCTTCATATGAAAGCTATAAATTAGTTTCATAGTAGGGCTGAGTACATTGGATACTTTTTCTTCCATTCTTGAGATTCTTTGCTAAGAAGAATATGTTCCAGCTCCATCCAAGTAAACATGAAAGGATCTTTCTTTAAGGATGCATAATATTCCATGGTGTACATATACCACAATTTATTAATCCATTCTTGGGTTGATGGGCACTTGGGCTTCTTACATGACTTAGCAATTATGAATTGGGCTGCAATAAATATTCTGGCACAAATATCTTTGTTATAATATGATTTTTGGATATATACTTAGTAGAGGAATTATAGTATCAAATGGCAGGTCTATTTTTAGATCTCTAAGTATTCTCCAAACATCTTTCCAGAAGGAGCATATTAGTTTGCATTCCCACCAGCAGTGTAGAAGTGTTCCCTTTTCTCCACATCCATGCCAACATGGATGTGGTTTTGGTATTTTGTGATGTGGGCTAATCTTACTGGAGTTAGATGATATCTCAAAGTAGTTTTGATTTGCATTTCTCTGATGATTAAAGATGATGAACATTTTTTCATGTGTCTGTAGGCTGTGCACCTGTCTTCTTCAGAGAAGTTTCTCTTCAAGTCCCTTACCCACCCTGAGATGGGATCTCTTGTTCTTTTCTTGCTAATACATTTGAGTTCTCTGTGGATTCTTGTTATTAAACCTTTGTTGGAGGCTTAACCTGCAAATATCTTCTCCCATTCTGAGGGACGTCTGCTTGCTTTACTTAATGTGTTCTTAGCAATGCAGAAGCTTTTTAGTTTGATCATGTCCCAGTAATGTATTTTTGATGCTGTTTCAATTGCCTGGGGAGTTCTCCTCATAAAATATTCGCCCAGACTGATTTCTTCCTGCACTTTCTTCTAGTATTTTTATAGTTTCAGGTCTTAAGTTTAAATCTTTAATCCAGTGAGAGTCTATCCCACTGTTAATGATGAAAGGTGTGGGTCCAGTTTCAGTCTTCAGAGGGCAATCTTGTCTGGTTCCAGTTCTAAGAGGAAAAGCTTTTAGTTTTACTCCATTCAGTAAAATAGCTGTGGGTTTGTCATAGATAGCTTCAGTCAGTTTAAGAAATGTGCCACCTATACCTATACTCCTCAGTGTTCTATAAGAAAAGGATGCTGGATTTTATCAAATGCAAATTCTGCATCTATTAAGAGGATCATATAATCTTTGGTTTTGCTTCTGTTGATACAGTGAATAATGTTTATGGACTTGCGAGTATTAAACCAGCCTTGCATTCCTGGAATAAACCATACTTGATCATGATGTATGACTTTTTTGATGAAAAGCTGTAATCTGTTGGTCAAGATTTTATTGAGAATTTTTGCTTCTATATTCATTAGTGAAATTGGTCTGAAATTCTCCTTTTTCGTTGGGTCTTTACCTGGTTTTGGTATCAGGATGATATTTGCTTCATAGAACATATTGGGTAAAAGTCCTTCCTCCTCAATTTTTTGGAATAATTTCTGTAGCATAGCAAGAAGCTCTTCTTTGAAGGTTTGATAAAATTCTGGCGTGAAGCCATCCAGACCAGAGCATTTTTTTGTTGGGAGTTTTTTTATTGTTTCTTTGATCTCAGTGTTTGAAATTTGTCTGTTCAGGAGACCAAAGGAAAATTTCTTCAATGTGTTTATGTCATTAAAGTATTTGACCTCTTCATCATAAATGAAACTCAGTTTAGCTGGATACAGAATCTTGGGATGAAAGTTCTTTTTTGGAGATTCAAGGTTGATCCTCTTCTGGCTTGAGAAGTTTCAGCAGAGAGATCTTCAGTCATTCTAATATTCTTCCCCTTGTAGGTTATGCTTTTCTTTCATCTGACCACTTGCAGGATTTTTGCCTTCATATTAACTTTGGTGAAGTTAATGACAATGTGTCTAGGAGATGTTGTTTTATTTGGATTGAGTCATGCTGGAGTTCTGAAATTGTCTGCTATCTGAATTTTAGTATCTCTTGCCATGTTAGGGAACTTCTCCTCAATTATGTGTTCATGTAGGACATCTGTGGCTTTTGGAAGTTTCTCTTCTCTTTGAGGACTTCCTTTAAGGCAAATATTTGCTATTTGGAGTGGTACCACAACTCTCTCAGGGAATGATCCATTTTTGCTCTCCATTTCTCTTTGTCTTTGAGCATTTGGGAATATTCAAAAGCTTTGTCTTCAATGTTAGAGATCCTCTCTTCTCCCTGTTCCATTCTATTACTGAGGGATTCTTCCATATTTCTCAGATATTTGAGGAATGCAAATTCATGCCTCAGTTTGTCAAAATCTTTGGAGATTTTGTCTTTGAATTTATTGAATTCTTGAGACAACTTATGAATTACTCCTTGAACTTCTAATTCCAACTTTACTTTCATTCTATTAATCTTATTTGCCATCCATTTTTCTAAACTTGATTTTTGACATCTTAGCCACTTGTTTATAAATGGGATCTGCTGCTGCATCTCCTTTGTCATACCTTGATCTACACTGATCGTTCATGTTGCCAGAGTTTTTCTGCTGATTCCACCCCATAGTTATTTTTCACCATTTGGCTAGAGAAGCTGGAAAGTTGAAATTGAATTGAGGGCTTCTGAATTTGTAGCTAACCAGCCTTTTCCCACAGTGATGGGACAGGTGACTGTGACTTTTCCCCTACAGCTTTACAAAGGTCCCATTCAGTACCACAGTCTGAGACTCTGGGGGCCCACTTGGTATGATGGGTGGCTCTGTCTTGTATTCTGCTAGACTATGTTCAATCCTAGTTAATCAGTGACTTTGGGTTGACATCTTAGCTGTGGAGGAATACAAGCAACTAAGACACCCCACCCCTCACAAGCAACAACTGGAGGAGGAGAATCAAACCCTCCCACTATAACACAACTAGGATATAAACTTGGTGGATCCCTGGATAATCAGCCCAGATCAAGAGGTTCAAACCAATTGTCCCAGTCAGCACAAATATAGTTCAAGTGAAGTTCAAAAGGTCTCCAGTAACTGGACAGCAGGTGACCCTCTCTGGTGCTTTGTGGGTTCAGAAGGCCTGCCCAGCAAAAGAATTAGTCCAGAGGGGCTGTTGCCTCCTTCTCCCCCTTGCACCTCCATCATACCCAGTCACTGGTAACACAACAGGACTGTGGCCCAGCTCTCCCTAATACTCAGTATACTGAGTCAAAGGAGAGTCAATGCATCCACAACCAGCCTGCTTCACTGGGCAACCTTTCAGCAGGAGGAGTTCTGGCCTAATACCCTCTTGTGTTCATTGGAAACTGGGGAGTGTTCTACCCATGTCTATACCCAGCCAGGGATTACTGTCACAGAGTGTGGTTCATTTCCTCAGAGACCACATCTCTGCCTTGCCCCCATACCACCTCTGGAACCCCTGTGGGACAAGTTCAGGCTCCCTCTGTGCAAACACAGAATTGGGGAGGTGTCTTCCCCAAATTTAATCCCACCAGAAGGGTCTGTGGAGTTGCCACCAGAGTCACAGGTGGCACTGCCACTGTCAGGGGTGCCACGGTTGACAGGTGACAGGAGTGAGCAGTGCCTATGGGTTGTGTTGCCACTGTACATGGGTTGCAGAAGCAGCTGGGTGATGTTGGGTGGTGCACTGCTGCTGCAGTGCAAGATTTGCAGGAGCGGGCAGGTGCCCGTGGGTGGTGCCGCTGTGAGGGTCAGAGGAGTGGGCGGCTGCCAGTGGGCTGTGCTATGCACTTTCCAGCAGGGGAAGGTCTCGCTCCCTTGTGAGTCCCTGCTTGTACTAGAGCTATAGTTACAGTGTAGCTGCTTTGTAACCCATGAACTGTCCTGCCCTAGCAAAAGTTTGCCAGAAACTCTGGATTCTGCAGGGGGTAGTCTCCAGACCACCAGGAGAGGGGGAAAGGTGGATTGGGAGTTCAGAAAGTAAGGGACAATATTTGTTCAACTTTTATCATGAGCAAAAGACTGCCTGGGATTGCAGCAGGATCTTTCTGGGGAAAGTTCTGGGCCTTCAGCCGCTCTCTCCTATGTAGTGTAACAAGAGATCTTGTGTTCACTACTAACTTGGAGAGATAACACAGCAAGACACTCTCATGGGGAGAGGGGAAAGATTCTCTTCCTCTTTGGGATGGGTTTTGTACCTGAAATTTGCTTCCTTGGAGTCCCTGCTTGCCTCAGCAGGGGTGATGTGAATGCATCAATCATCTCTCTCAGTTCAGCTCCCAATCTTCAGCTCTGTTGTTTTTTTCTGACTATTATTTCTCCCTCTGGATGGGAGCTTCTGGTGAAAGCTGGCTTCTTTTGGCCATCTTGCCTCTTCCCATTCCCAATATATATTTTAATCTAAATACTTTTCTAACTTTGACAGCTTCCAGGAGTGCTCCATTTTCCTGCTATGAAGAAATAATAACTCACACAGATAGGTTTGGGAACTGTGGAGTTACTGGTGAGAGCAGATATTTATTCTGTGGATGGAGGTATGCTATATAAATTTAAATGATACTTTTTTACTTTTCTATATTTATTTTTCTTTTATCTCTCTTTAGTATATGTCATTCATTCCAGTGCTTTAAATTATTACATGTATCTGGATGGGAGTGAATCTCAAATCAAAATCTCTAGCCCTAACATCTTTCTTTGGGTAAAGTATAAAATTTCACCTTATTGTTAAACATTTAGTTATCAAGAATCATGAGGTTTCTAAATGCAATTCAAAATTGATGCTCATAACAACCACTGCACCATTTCTCTACAAATATGTTCATTTCTTCTTATAAAAAATAATATATTCATCCACTTTGCTGTTTGTTGAAGATGAAGACTGCTCAGTGATTGTGAAATGAAGTTCAATTTCTACCACATCTGAGAAATAGTTTTTTTATTAATTTATTTTAAAACAACATTTATTAGGAACATACTATGTACCAGACACAGAGCTAAATATCAGTTAGCAAAACATACTCATACAATTAAGGAATATGTAGACTTGAAAACACAGAATGTAGTTTTATGCTTCCTGGATTTACTTATGTTGTTGTTTTGTTTGGGAATATGCCACTTTTTCTGTTAAAAGGTTGCTAATTTTTGAGCCTTGACTCAGGTTGCATCTTCTCTATGAAGTCTTTCTTAACAAATACAAAGCATTCCTAATAAATGCCTAATGTATAATAATCATATAATTTTATTATGTTTGCAGGAATCTTCTATGTGGAAGATTAGTTTGTACCTACTCTTATTCTTAAATTAGAATGTGTCTACATCTTAAATTTTTTATGAGAGATTATTTCACTTGTATCATTTTAAATGGAGTTTTAGTCATATTTGTATTATAAGCCATAGAAATGAATATGATACTGCAAGATTTTTCAGGGTAGAGATTACAACCTTTTCATCCATATTCAGCCATTAAAAAGATGCAGACTACATCTTTTGTATTAACCTGGATAGAGTCAGAATACATTCTTTTGTAAAGTGGTACTTTACTAGGAATGGAGAAACAAGAATCCAATGTACTCAATTCTAATACAAAGCTGGTGGATGATCTAATACATACCCACATAGGAGAAAAGTTGAATTCAAGGTAGGGGATGGGGGAACAAAATAGTAGGGAGTGGAGAGGGGAGAGAGAGAGATGGGGTGTTACAGTGTATGGCATACTCTTGGGGGCAGGACACAACTATAAGAGGAACTTTTACTTAACAAATGCAAACAGTGTAACCTAATTCTTTGTACCCTCAATGAACCTAAAGCAATAAAAAAGAGAGAAAAATAATAAATAGGTTTTAACTTTCTAGAAAACATCATCAACAAAAATGCCACAACTTTTTCATCTTTCCCTCTTTTAGGGGATAGAAAATTTTGTAGTGAACTGATTATTTGACTCTAAATATGTAATCATTAATGTGATTAAAAGACCATTAGTACCATTGAAAGATTAGCTTAGATCAATGGATTTATATTTTTATACTTTTTGATTTAAATGTTACTGTTAAAGCATTACACTTTCTTTTGGTACTGCTATAAATGACAAAATGAAGATTCTTTTCTTCATTTGTTCCTTTGCTTGTTCATTCATTCATTCTTTCCTTTATCTTTTTCTCTTTCTGTCCATCTGTGTGTGTCTCTCTCTGTCTCCTTCTCTCTCATCAAAGGAAACAAATATAAAGCATTCCTAATAAATGCCTAATGTATAATAATCATATAATTTTATTATGTTTGCAGGAATCTTCTATGTGGAAGATTAGTTTGTACCTACCCTTATCGAACTCCTTTCGTGCAACCGGGTGGTGATGTGATTTATGCTTTTGTACGAGATATTTTATGTATAACTATAGACTATGGAATTATTGGAAGTGATCCAATGGCTACGTTACCTGGCACTAATTGTGATTTTGGAAGGGTAAATAACTTAAACTCTATTTTATAAAAAAAATTAGTATTAATTTTTTCAATAAATATTGTCATTTAAATATAAGATTTTAGTGCAAAGCACTTATTACAAAGAAAACACTTTGAGGAGGGTGTGGGCTTTTATTACTCTCATTCAAATCAGTCAGTGAAGATACACAGATAAACACGTGTAAACCCTGTGCTTTGGAGGTCTGGGCTTGCACAAGGGAAGAAACAGAATCACTCTTCTTCATGTCCCTTTTATAAAATTCAGAGGACAGACCATCCTGTCAAATAAAGGCAATATACAAATTTTCAGAAGAATAATCAAATTTTAATTCATTTCATTATTATGTAACCTTACATACTTGGAGGATAAGATTAATAAGCTTAGAAACAAAAATAAAGACCACATGATCCTCTCAATAGATGGAGAAAAGGCATTGGCAAAATTTAGCATCCTCTTTTTAAAAAGAACACTTAAGGAAATAGGCATAGATGGCACATTTCTTAAGCTCATTGAAGCCATCTATGACAAACCCATAGCTAACATCATACTGAATGGAGTAAAACTGAGAACTTTTTCACTTAGGACTGGAACCAGACAAGGATGTCCACTATCACTAGTATTATGGATGTTCTAGCCAATGCAATCAAGCAAGAGGATTTAAAGGGCATCCAAATTGGGGGCAGAGGAGGTGAAACTCTTGTTCTCTGCTAATGATATGATCTTATACTTAGAAAACCACCAAAACTCAACCACAAAATTCTGGAAGTGAAAAGTAAGGAAATATAGTAATGTCTCAGGGTTTAAAAGCAATGTCCACAACTTTACCTTACAAATGCAATCAGGTAAACCTGGTATCTTGTACCCTCAATGAATGCCCAACAATAAAAAAACAAATAAATAAAATAAAAAAGTCCACAAATCAGTAGCTTTCTTGTTTGCCAATAACACTGAACTTGAGGTGCAAATCAAGGACACAATTTCCTTCACAGTAGCTTCAAAGAAAATTAAATACCTAGGAATATACCTGACAAAAGAAGTAAAGGTCCTTTACAAAGAAAATTATGAAATTGTAAGAAAAGAAATAGCAGAAGATATTAACAAATGGAAGAACATATCATGCTCTTGGCTGTGAAGAATCAACATTTTTGTAAAAATGTCTATACTTCCCAAAGCAATATGCAGATTCAATGCAATCCCCGGGGAAAGGGGCAAGGGAGGGGAGGGGAGGGGGGAGGATCGGTGGAGGGAGGGTAATTGGTGGGATCACACCTATGGTGCACCTTAGAAGGGTATAGGTGAAAATTACTAAATGAAGAATATAAATGTTTTCATATAGTGATTAAAAGGCCATGAAGGCTATGTTAAATAGTTCAATGAAAATATTTCAGAATGTATATAAAGTCAGCACATTGATTGCACCAATGTACACAACTATAATTTAATAAAAATTTTAAAAAAAAGAAATGGTACAGTAAAAAATACACTATAAAAGATAAAATATAGTACACCTGTGCTGTTCTGAGTGAGTCAGTGAAAGAGTGTGAGTGGATGTGAAGGCCCAGGACAATACTGTCCCTGGTGTAGACTTTATAAACACTGTACACTTAGGCTACACTAAATTTAGTTTCTTAATGTGTTTGTTCAATAATTTAAGCTCAGCTTACTGTAACTTCACTTTATAAAGTTTAAAATTTTTAAACTTTTTGTAGTAACTTCACTTAAAACACAAACATTGTACATCTGCACAGAAATATTTTCTTTTCTATATCTTTATAATTTTTTTTATTAAATCATAGCTGTGTACATTAATGCAAGCATGCGTACAATGTACTGGTTTTATATATGATTTGAAATATTTTCATTGAACTGATTAACATAGCTTTCATGGCATTTTCTTAGTTATTGTGTTAAGACATTTATATTCTACATTTAGTAAGTTTCACCTGTACTCGTCTAAGATGCACCACAGGTGTGGCCCTACCAATTACTCTCCCTCCACCCATCCTCCCCTCTCCCTTCCATATCTTTATTTTAAAAGCTTTTTTCTATTAAAACTCTTTTACTTTTTACATATTTTTGTAAAAAACACAAATGCACACATTAGCCTAGGCCTACACAGGGTCAGGTCATCAGAGTCACTGCCTTCCATCACCACATCTTGTCCCACTGCGAGGTCTTCAGGGGCAGTAACGTGCATGGAGCTGTCATCTCCAAGATAACAACCCCTGGGTACCTCCTGAAGGAGCTGCCTGAGTTTTACAGTAAACTTTCTTAATAAGTTGAAGGAGTACATTCTAAAATAACAATAAAAAGTATAGTATAGTAAATACATGAACCAGTAACATAGTAGTTTATTGTCATTATCAAGTAGTAGCTACAATACATAATTGTGTGTGGTTACACTTTTATACCGGCAGCACAGTTTGTTTGCTTACACCTACATCATCACAAACAAGTCACCCATTATGCTATGCATTATGATGGCTATGATGTCTCTGAGTGATAGGAATTTTTTGCTTCCACTGTAATCTTATGGGATTACCAATGTATATGCAGCCCATCATTGAAAGTTTGTGGTGTGTTACATAACTGTAAATTGAAAATACTGTGAAAATTTAAATTAATGAAAATTGGTATTTCTTCTTCTTCTTCTTCTTCTTCTTCTTCTTCTTCTTCTTCCTCTTCCTCTTCCTCTTCCTCTTCTTCCTCTTCCTCTTCTTCTTCCTCTTCTTCTTCCTCTTCCTCTTCCTCTTCCTCTTCCTCTTCTTCTTCTTCTTCTTCTTCTTCTTCTTCTTCTTCTTCCTCTTCCTCTTCCTCTTCCTCTTCTTCTTCTTCTTCTTCTTCTTCTTCTTCTTCTTCTTCCTCTTCTTCCTCTTCCTCTTCTTCCTCTTCTTCCTCTTCTTCCTCTTCCTCTTCTTCCTCCTCTTCCTCCTCTTCCTCCTCTTCCTCCTCCTCTTCTTCTTCTTCTTCTTCTTCTTCTTCTTACAAACTCTTTCTCCGTTGCCTATCTGGAGTGCAGTGGGATCATCATAGCTCACTGAAGCCTCCAACTCCTGCCTCAAGCAATCTTCCTGCCTCAGCTTCACAACTTCCTAGGATTACAGGTGTGAGACACAACAACAGCCTCCTTTTTATTTTATTTATGTATGTATGTATTTATTGAGACAGGGTCTTACTTTGTCACCCTCAGTAGAGTGCCCTTGTATCATAGCTCCCAGCAACCTCAAACTCTCGGGCTCAAGCAATTCTCTTGCCTCAGCCTCCCAAGTAGCTGGGACTACAGGTGCCCACTATAACACATGGCTATTTTTAGAGACTGAGTCTCGCTCTGGCTCAGGTTGGTCTCAAACCCATGAGCTCAGGCAGTCCACCCACCTTGGCCTCCCAGAGTACTAGGATTACAAGTGTGAGCCACTGCACTTGGCCAGGCCTCCTTTTCATTTTAATTTACATTTCCAAGGTCTATTTCAGTAGTTTTATTATTTTTACATAAAAATACATGATCACTAAAATAGGTGAAAAATAGCAAAGAATATCTATCATCTAGATATAACTAGAGACAGCCATTAAAATTTTTATTGAACATTTCTGACCCATATGTATATTATTTACATATATTATATTGTACATAATATGTTATAACCTTTTCTGTTTAACAAAACATCTATACATCTTTCCATATTATATAAATACAAAGCATCTTTTTAATATCTGCATAAATACCAACATTTACTTGAATAGTTCCCTATTAATTGGCATTTAGGTGATTTTGAGGAAATTGAGCATTTTAATCGTTTTTTCTTGATTTTTAAAGAAAATATTTTAAAATTTAAATGTTTTAAATAAAATATTTCAAACCACAAAATATAGGATAATATTGAAAATTTATATGCCTAGCACTGTTAGAACAAATCTCACCATTTTGCCATAACTAGATAAAATCTTTTTTTAAAGAAATAATATAAATATGGTTAAAGTCTCCTGTGACTCCCTTTCTAATCACATTCTCTTTATTCTTTCCCTAAAGGGAAATTGTGGTATAGCATTTCCATGAATGGTTTCATAATGGATTATGTCTTTAATTATATAATATATCCATAAATAATATATAATATTGTCTCTCTGTTGTTAAACTTTTAATAAAGATTATTATCTACTATCTATTCTACAACTACTTTTTCCACTCTGTATTATGTTGTTTTTAAGCTTTATCCATAGTGAAATACATAGCTTTGGCTCCTTCATTTTCACAGCTCCACAGTATTTCAGTATATCTCTATATTTTACAATCAACCAGGGATGGAAAAGAAAATGTATACACATTTTAACAGATGTTGTCTATTGTATTAGTTTTCAAAGTTGAATTGAATTATGGCAGCAATGTGTAGTATAACATTTGCTCAAAAGATGGCATTAATCAAATGAATGCTAGCATCACCAGGCAGGACAGTCAAAGAAAATCTCGGAAGCATGGTTATTGCATTGGAGGAGAGCAAGACAATTTTTGAAGTGGCATTTGAAATTGGAGAATGTGTGCAAGTACAATGACAGTGGGGGCATGAGTACGCAACAGAACCTCCAACCTGCCTAACAAGTACCCACATCACATTCATGACAAGTTTGAGATGCATGGCACTGTGACACAGCATGCACAGCGATACAAGTGGGCACTTTGGTCAGCATTGCTCAAGCAGGAGTTCACCATAATCAGAAGTGTCAGGATGCTGATGGTAACCACTTCTGAGCACTTCCTGTAATTGCAGAAGTCAAACATGACTTGTATTCATCTTTCATTATCAGTACGTATTGAGTATTATAATTTTAATGCATTTTTTTCCTTTCTTAAAATGTGTATACATTTTTTGGTACTCCCTGTACAGAGTCTTTCTTCTATAGGCATACCTTGTAGATAGTGCAGGTTTGGTTTTGCGTAGACCATCACAATAAAGTGACTATCACAATGAAGGGAGCCAAACTTTTTGAGTTTCCCAGTGCATATAAAAAGTAGGTTTACACTACACTGTAGTGCATTAAGTGTGAAACAGCATTATGTCTAAAAACAATATACATACTTTAATTTAAAAAATATTTAACTGCTAAAATATGTTTGAGCTAACAATCATTTGAGCCTTCAGCGGTTCATAATCATTTTGCAGGTGTTGATGGCTACTGACTGATCAAGGTGGTAGTTGCCAGAGGCCAGGGTGGCTGTGGCAATTTCTTAAAATCAGACTGTGTTTTTCAACCTTTTTTTTATCTCAAGGCACACTTGAACCTATAGTTAAACTTGCATGTACACTTAAGTTATGATGATCAAAAGAAATAGAGTAAAAAAGAGAATATGCTTCCTGTGCTTTGAACTTCTTTAAAACATAATTTAATTAATGATCTTTAAAGATTTTTGTGACACACCTAAGATTCTCTCATGGCACACTGGTGTGTACACAGGTTGAAAATCACTGAAAGAAGACAACAATGAAATTTACCACATCAACAGACTCTTCCTCTCAAAAATGATTTCTCTGTGGCACGTGACACCATTTGATAGCATTTTACCATTTGAACTTCAGCAGTTGAGCTTCTTTCAGAATTAGAGTCAATTCTCTCAAAGCTGCCACTAATTTTATGTAATATTTTAAATCCTTTGTTGTCATTTCAACAATGTTCCCAGCATCTTTACCAGGAGTTGGTTCCATTTCAAGAAACCGCTTTCTTTGCTCATCCTTAAGAAGAAACTCCTCATTTGAATAAGATTGCAGCAATTCAGTGACATCTTCAGGCTCCACTTCTTTTTTTTTTTTTTAAACTGTTACTCATGCAGCCCCTACACCAAAGATACCAAATTTAAGGGCAGGAAAAGGCTGCAAAGCGTTTAATTTACGCCTTTTTTGACAAGGCTCCACTTCTAATTCTAGTTATCTTGCTATTCTCACCCCATCTACAGTGAAAATAGTAACATCAAAAATTACTGATAACAGATCACCATAACAGATGAGTAACTAAAGAGTTTAAATATTGTGAGAATTGTCATAAAATGGCATAGAGACATGAAGTGAGCACACACTGTTGGAAAAATAGCCCCAATAAATTTGCTTGATGCACAATTGACACGAGCCTTCGATTTGTAAAAAATGCAATTATCTGCCAAAAGCAAGAAAGTAAAGCACAATAAAACAAGGTATATTGAAAGCGGTTTCCAATATTTTGCTACTGCAAATAATGGAATAATGAATATTCTGGTACATTACTTCTACATAAGAGTTTCTCTTGAACAGAAAGTATTGCCCAGAAATGGAATTACTGGATGGTAAAGTACAAGGATCTTAACTTTCTATTCAAATTGTTCTCCAAAGTTGTTCTACCGATTTGTATACTCCCAGCAGTGGTAGCACATAACAGTCCTCCTTCAAGTAAGACTTTTAAAACTTCCAATACAATAAGTATAAATAAGTATCTGTTATTTTTATTTGTGCTTCCCTGATTCTTAATAAAGTTGGCCATTTTAATGTATGCTTACTGACCATTCAGTTTTCTTCTACAAATTGTTTGTTTATATCTTTTACCCATTTGTGCATTAAATACATAGAAAATTATTTCTCTTAGTCTATAGATTGTCTTTTTACCTATGTTTGGGTTTTGCTGTTCTTGCTTTGATGTTGAATTTTAAAATTAAAATGTTAAATGTTATCACATTTATTAATTTTTGTGTTTGGCAGATTAACAGCCGTAGGCCTCAGGGGCATAGAGGGAGACTGGATTTGGTGCACTGGATAAGCAGGCAGCCATGCTAGGAGAGATCCCAGGGATAAGTGCTTTCCCTGGAAAGCTTCTGCTTGGCCAGTATTTATGGCTTGGAGTGTCTTTTGAGTGGGATGAGTAGTTATTTGGGCTCCTATCCCTGCAGGGTGTGAGTAATCAACAGAGGCCTCGAGTCCCCATCTTGTACAGCTGTATCAACATTGTGATTAACATCTCATACCTCAGGAGGTCACCTGTTGCCCGGTCGATACTTAGCAAGATATATATATTGTTTGGTTTCTTGGTTGTGGGGTTTTTGTTTTTTTTTTTTTTTTATTTCAACATTTTTCCTTGGCATTTTTTTCTTTTTTCTTTCATTTTTTTCAACATTCTAGTTTAAATACAATCTTCCATTTTTGCTTTCTTCAACAATTAGAATTTCATTTTTGCTAGTGTTTTTGTCCCTATTATTCCCCCCCAATTTTATCCCATAAGGGTTTTTGCTTGTTTGTTTCAGTTCGAGTTACAGTATTTTTGTCTTTCCTCTCTACCTGGCGGAGGTGGGATATTGTGTCTGAGCTGGCTGGCAAAGAGCTGTTGTCCTCAAGGGAATCATCCAATCCAGCACCCCTGGAGGTTGGGGGTCTTTAAGGTTGGGCCCTAGTACCCTACTTCACACCTATATATTTCTCTTGTTTCTCTCTTTCTGTTCCTCTCTTCTTTTTGTCAATATTTCCTTTTACTCACCCCCTCTTCTTTCTCTCTCTCTCTCTTTTTTTTCTCTCTTCTTTGAATCTTTTTTCCCTTCTTGCTCTTCAATGTTTTCGAAGGACTCATTTAAAACTCTAGGCCAGCACTACAGTAACTTAAAGACCAAGAAGAAATGAAAGGAAGATTAGGGTAAGGAAACAGATACAAGAAAGCACTCATGAGGAAGAATCAGCAGAAAAATTCTGACAACATGAAATCCCAGGCCAGAGTAACCCCTTCTAGGGATCATGAGATAGCTACCGCAGAAGATTCCTCCTATAAAGAAAGGTTAGAAATGACAGAAGGGGAATTTAAAATCCAGATAATGAAAACAATAAAGAAAATTGCTGAGAAAGTGGATAATAACCAAAAGGAAATTCAAAAACAGAATAAAATAAAAGATGAATGATACAAAGAATATAAAAAGGATATAGCAGAGCTAAAGGAACTGAAGCAATTAATTAGGGCACATAAGGATGTAATAGAACGTATCAACAACAGATTACATCATGCAGAAGAAAGAATCTCAGAGGTAGAGGATAAGGCTCTTGAGATAACTCAGATAAAGAGGCCGAAAAGAAGAGAGAGAAAGCAGAATGTTAACTGAGAGAATTATGGGACTGTATGAAGCATTTAAACATATGAGTTATAGGTATCCCAGAAGGGGAAGAAGAATACCCTAGAGGAATGGAAGCCATTCTAGAGAATATTATAAATGAAAATTTCCCAAATATCACCAAAGATTCTGACATACTCCTTTCAGAGCAATATTGGTCTCCTGGTCACCTTAACTCAAATAGAACTTCTCCAAGGCACATCGTGATGAATTTATCTAAAGTCAAGACAAAAGAAAAGATCTTGCAAGCTGCCAGGAGTAAGCGCCAAATGACCTACAGGGGCAAACCTATCAGGGTGACCACAGACTTCTCTAATGAAACTTTTCAAGCCAGAAGACATTGGTCATCTATCTTTAACCTACTTAAACAGAACAATTTCCAGCCCAGAATTCTATACCCCGCCAAGCTAAGCTTTAAAATTGATGGAGAGGCTTGGCGCCTGTGGCTCAATGGGCTAGGGCGCCAGCCACGTACACCTGAGCTGGCAGGTTCGAATCCAACCCCAGGGCCCGCCAGGCAACATGACGGCTGCAACCAAAAAAAAAAAAAAAATGGCTGGGCGTTGTGGTGGGCACCTGTAGTCTCAGCTACTTGGGAGGTGGAGGCAGGAGACTCGCTTGAGCCCGGGAATTGGAGGTTGCTATGAGCTGGGATGTCACGGCACTCTACCCAGGGTGACAGCTTGAGGCTCTGTCTCAAAAAAATAAATAAATAAATAAATAAAATTGATGGAGAAATCAAATCTTTTATTGATATGCAAACATTGAGGAAATTTGTCACAAGACTAGTTTTACAGGAAATATTTCAATCTGTCCTACAGACTGACCATCACAATGGACCTTCAGCAAAGTAAACACCCAGAAAATATAGGACAGAACCTAGTTTCCCCAATGATGCAAAAGCCAAAACTAACCAAAGGACTTTCACAAAATAAGATGAATAGAACACTACTACACTTATCAATTATCTCAATAAATTTCAATGGCTTGAATTCCCCACTGAAGAAGCATAGATTGGCTGATTGGATTAAAAAACACAAGCCATCTATTTTCTGTCTGCAGGAAACACACCTCACATCAAAAGACAAATTAAAACTCAGAGTTAAGGGTTGGAAGTCAATTTTTCAGGCAACCGGAACTCAGAAGAAAAGAGGGGTTGCAATCTTATTCTCAGATACATGTGGCTTTAAAGCAACTAAAGATAAAAAGATAATGATGGTCACTTCATATTGGTTAAGGGAAAAATACAGTAAGAAGACATTTCAATTTTAAATATTTATGCACCCAATTTAAATGTTCCCAGATTCTTGAAACAGACCTTGTTTAGTCTGAGCAATATGATATCCTATAACACCATAATAACAGGGGGCTTTAACACCCCTCTCAGAGCTGGACAGATCCTCTAAACAGAAATTAAATAAAGATTTTACAGATTTAAATGAGATTTTAGAACAACTGTGCTTGATAGATGTATACAGAACACTCCATCACAAAGATATAGAATAAACATTCGTCTCATCATCCACGGAACATTCTCCAAAATTGATCATATCCTAGGACACAAAACAAACCTCAGTAGGATCAAAAGAATTGAAATTTAGCCGGGCATTGTGGCAGGCGCCTGTAATCCCAGCTACTCGGGAGGCTGAGGCAAGAGAATCACCTAAGCCCAGGAGCTGGAGCTTGCTGTGAGCTGTGTGATGCCATGGTACTCTATCGAGGGCGATAAAGTAAGACTCTGTCTCTACAAAAAAAAAAAAAGAAAAGAAAAGAAAAAAAGAATTGAAATTCTACCTTGCATCTTTTCAGACCACAAGGCA
>CAUYON010054316.1:0-17536 GCA_963573935.1 Arctocebus calabarensis
TTCTTTCTTTCTTTCTTTCTTTCTTTCTTTCTTTCTTTCTTTCTTTCTTTCTTTCTTTCTTTCTTTCTTTCTTTCTTTCTTTCTTTCTTTCTTTCTTTCAGACAGAGTCTCACCCTTGGTAGATTGCTGTGGCATCACAGCTCACAGCAACCTCCAGCTCTTGGGCTTAGGTGATTCTCTTTTCTCAGCCTCCTGAGCAGCTGCGACTATAGGCACCTGCCACATTGCCCAAGTATTTTTATGTTGCAGTTTGGTCAGTGCCAGATTTGAACCCACCATCCTTGGTATATGGGGCCATTGCCCTACTCACTGAGCCATAGGCACTGCCCAGAAGTAATTTCTATTCTTTTTAATTTGTTGAGGTTAGACTTGTGACCTAAGATGTGATCAATTTTGGAGTATGTCCCATGGGCTGATGAGAAGAAAGGGTATTCAGTTTTGTTAGGATGACATGTTCTATAGATGTCTGTTAAATCCAGCTGTTGAATGGTTAAGTTTAAGTCTAAAATTTCTTAGCTTAGCTTCTTTTTGGAGGATCTATCCAAAACTGCCAAAGGAATGTTAAAATCTCCAACTATTATGGTGCTGGAGGAAATCAAGTTGCTCATGTCTGTTAGAGTCTCTCTTATAAATTGAGACACATTCTGATTGGATGCATAAATATTAATAATTGAAATCTCATCGTGTCAAGTACGACTATTAACAAATATGAAGTGACCGTCCTATCTTTCCTTACTTTTGTTGATGTAAAACCTATTGTTTTGCCAATAAAATTGAAATACCTGTTTTTTTCTGATTTCCATTTGTCTGGAATATGGATGACCATCCCTGTCCTCTGAGTCTATATTTATCTTTTAAGGTAAAATGAGATTCTTATATGCAGCAGATATCTGGCCTGAGTTTTTGTATCCAGTCAGCTCACCTGTGCCTCTTTAGAGGACAATTTAAGCCATCCACATTAATTGTAAATATAGATAAACCTGGTAGAATTTTGGGTATCACATTTTTTGAAAGTCCAATGGATATTTTTAATCCTTTCACCACTGTGGAAGTTGGAATTTGATCAAAAGTTTCTGAATGAGTTTACTTTTGTGGTGAAGGATTGTGCTGGTCATTATTGAGGATAGGTCTGAGAATATCCTGGAATGCTGGTTTAGTTATGGCAAATGTCTTCAACATGTAAATGTCATTAAAGTAATTAATTTCTCCATCATAAATGAAACTCAGTTTAGCTGGATACAAGATCCTGGGTAAAAGCTATTTTGTTTTAGGAGATTAAAAATTGATGTCCACCCACTTCTAGTTTGAAAGGTTTCACCAGAGAGCTCTGCAGTCATTCTAATATTCTTTCCTCTGTAGGTTATGGTTTTCTTTCATCTGGCTGCTTGCAGAATCTTCTCCTTCATTTTAACTTTGGCAAGCTTAATTATAAGGTGCCTAGGAGATGTCTTATTTGGGTTGAGTCATGCTGGGGTTCTGAAAGTACCTGCTATCCGAATTTCAGAATCTCTTGGCATATCTGGAAAGTTCGCCTTCATAATCTCGAAGAACTGTCTCTGTACCTTGTGAAGCAACTTCATTGCTTTCAGGA
Source organism: Arctocebus calabarensis (assembly GCA_963573935.1). NCBI lineage: Eukaryota > Metazoa > Chordata > Mammalia > Primates > Lorisidae > Arctocebus > Arctocebus calabarensis. Next base: position 1,592 of record CAUYON010054316.1, read on the forward strand.
ATTCCTATACGGCAAATGTTAGTTTTCTTCGAATTATCCCAGAGCTCTTTGAGAGAATTATCCCTTTTTGCTCTCCATTTCTTTTCCTCTTTGAGAGTTTGGGATCATTCAAAAGCTTTGTCTTGAATATCAGAAATCCTTTCTTCTGCTTGCTCCATTCTGTTACTGAGGGATTCTATTGTATTTCTCAGATCTTTGAGGGTTGCAAATTCTTTTCTCAATGTGTCAAAATCTTTGATGATTTTGTCTTTGAATTTTTGAGACAACTTTTCAAATTCTCCTTGAATTTCTAATTCCCACCTTACCTCCATTTTATTAATCTTACTTGCAATCCAGATTCTGAACTCAATTTCTGACATCTCAGCCATTTGTTTATGAATGGGATCTTCAGTTCTGTCTGCCATATCGTTCCTTGGAGAGTTGATCTACTCTCGTTATTCATGTTACTAGAGTTTTTCTGCTGATTCTTCCCCTTGATTATTTTACATTGTTTGGTTAGATGAGCAGACAAGGTGAATTTGTTTGAGGGGCTCTGGGAATACTGATTAACCAGCCCTTTACCCAAGAGCTGTGACTAGTATCTGTAACTTTTCCCCTAGAGTTTTTCAAAGGATCCATACAGTGCTATGGTCTAAGACACTGGGGACTTACTTGGTGTGGTGGGGCTAAGTGGCTCTTTCTTGCTTTTACCTAGTCTCTGTCCTACTGTAGTGTATCAGTTACTCTGGGTTGAAATCTCAGGTGTGGAGAAATACCAGCAATTAAGTCACCCTGCTGCCCATGGGCAACAACTGGAAAAGGAAAATCAATCCTTCCCACAACCACACTCCCAGGGTACCTCTTTAGATAGTCTTTGGGTGATTGGCCCAGTTCAAGAGGTCCAAATCAATTGTCCTGGTCAGCACCAGTCTTAGGTGGGAGAGTTCAAAAGATCTCTGGCAATTAGATAGCAGGGGCTGCTGGCAGCTCAAGTATGACTCGCTCCAGTGCTCTGTGAGGTCAGAAGGACCCACACAGCAAATGAATTAGTCTGGGAAGGTTGATGCCTCCTCCCCACCTTGCACCTCTGTCATATCCAGTCACTGGTAACCTCGTAGGGCTGTGACCCACTTCCCTCGATTGAGCAGATTCTCCAGGGGTTTGTACCTGCCTGAGTCACAGAGAGGTCTATGTGTCCTTGGCCAGGTATCCACGCTCTGCTACCATCCAACAGGGGGAGCTTAGCCCTGACAACCTCAGGTCCTTAATGGAGGCGAGGGCAGTTTGCTCAATTCCAGTCCCTCCCCTATTGATGTTGCTGACAGAACAATTACACAGAATTTGTTTCTGTCCCAGCTGTATTCCCCTGTGGATCAGGCACTGTTTGAGTTCACAGAAACTGTGACTCAGCCCCAGGCTGTGCTGCTGCCTGGAGCTGGCATGTCTGCCTCAGTTGCAGTCTGTGTTGGGTGGGTGCTGTTAGAACTCAACACTCTGCTTTTGGTTTCCCACCTACCTTTGTCTCAGCTATGATCCCCTGAGGGCCAGGTGTATCTTAGGCTCACTAAATCAGTCTTTCTACTTAGCTCTGCCCTGGGAGTATGCTGTTTCTGCATGCATTCCACCACACCCTGTCCAGGCCAGTATTGTCTCAGGCATACCCCTTAACTCACAGGGCCTGTGTTTTCATCCCAGATCTGTTGTGCCAATGGCTGCCACCAGAGAAGATGCCCGGCTTCCTCTGACACTTCCCAGAGAGTCAGGGAGTGTCTTTTCAAAATATCTGCAGGGCTATGAACCCTATTATTTCAGCAACTGCCACTGCTGCTGTGTGTCACAGGGTACTGCCTCTCCTTCTCCTGTAAGGTTCCCTCAGTTCATTGTCTTCTCCGTACTCCTGTGGCACAGAATCAGCACAGGTGGACTTCAGAATTTCAGGTAGAGATATATACAGTTTTATACAGTTTTATGCCTGGTGGGATAGTGCCATGGCACATTTGTAAATCCTCTCTAGGAAAGTAGTTCTAGTTCTTAGTCTCTCCCATGGAATAAAATGGGAGGGGCTCTAAACTCTGCTTGCTTGTTTGTATAGAGTATACTGAGAGCTGTTCTCAAGGGGGAGGGGACTCCCATCCACTTGCTGATGGATTTTGTACCTATTGTTTGTTTCCTTGGGTCACAGCTTGCCTCAGCAGAGTTGATGTGCATTCTTCAACCTTCTCTCTTGGCTCAGCTCCAAACCATTGGCTTATTTGCTAAACTTCTGACCTTTATGTCTCCTTCTGGACAGGAGTCTCTGTGGAAAGCTGGCTCTAGTCGGCCATATTGTATCTGCCCCTTAATCACCATCTCCCTTTTTAAAGTGGCTATGATCATACCATTCTTCCACAATTCTTGGTAGAATAAGTCTTTTAAGTAATATAATTTTCCCAAGACTTGGATACTGAGATTAAGGATCAAGGAATAAAAAACTGCCAGCTGTGTTATATAATCTCATCCAAAGAGATGAAAAAATATTTGGTTGCATATTTTATAATTGAATATAATAGATGTTGATCCAATTTATTGTATCAGATAGCAATAATGCAAAAAGATTCTACTTATGTATCAACAAAGGGAGACTATCAAAAATTAAAGAAATTAAAAATATATTAAAAGTATGCTTCTATAGTTTCCATTACCTTTCACTCATTTTCAATTCCTTGGTTTTTTAGTTAAATGTGTATTACTCAGCCATATCTGAGATATCTGAGATATATCTGTCTTTCTAGGTTGATGAATGTGTAAGTGATGAAAATACCACAGTGGCTATACAATTAGTAGGCACTAGTGTTAAAAGATTTAAATACTTATGTACTAGTTGGCTCCACTGGAGCCATTCAAATATCTTCCTACCTCACCCCTGTTTCTGCTGCTGCTTGAGGCACTCTGGCCTCTGGCCCTTCCCTAAGAATAATTTCTTCACCAACCTAAAGTCCATCACCTAAAGGGTGGACTTGCACAGCAGGAAGCCTCCAGGACACTGCCCCAGTGCCCACCTTCATGTTCTGCAGTTACACCTTGACAAATAACATGCAAAAGTTATCAGTTGAATGTGACTGAGAATGCATCCATCTTCTCTTACCCACGTTATTCTATTCCTATTTTTTCCTTTACTTTTCTTCCCTTCTTAGGTTTGTCAAGGAACATAATATTACTTCAGGATAGATGCATCATTTCCCTTGAATTAAGTGTATCTCTAAGGTGTACTAATTTCCTACCTTCTTTTCCAAATTTTCACTAAAAAAAATTGAAAATAATAGGAATGGAGGTTAGTTGCTGTATATGACTATGTGCTCAAAAAAGCAAAGATTTATCATTTATATTTCTCCACTACAGAATAGTTCTGGGATTGATGAAAATCTTCACCAAATTGAATGCTTGTTTTACAGCGAGTCAAACTCTGAAAAAAATGTTACTAGGATTCAGCTAAAAGAGTGTAGACTTTTTGTTTTAATCCTTTAGATGTATCTAAGACAGTGGTTCTCAACCTTCCTAATGCCGTGACCCTTTAATATAGTTCCTCATTTTGTGGTGATCCCCAACCATAAAATTGTTTCCTATAGTAGCAAAGGTACTTTTTGTTCCACAAAATGAGGATCTGTATTGAAGGGTTATGGCATTAGGAAGGTTGAGAACCACTATTCTAAGACTTTTGAAGCTCAAAGTTCTTGAATTAATCAGAACTTAGAGACACTGGTTAAAAGTCTCCCATCTAAGTCTCTTTTCAAACTTTTGAAATTTTCACCTGAAAGTCCAGAATGAAAGTGTCTTCACTTTCTGGGCCACAAGGTGCTGGAAAGAGTCTGTTGGAATAATAGCTGTGCTTAAGTTCCTATCTCAGGGATGCTAGCTCCCTCCTGCTACAAGTGTAATAAATGTATTTTACTAACACCTATGAATATGATTTAATAATGAAATACTTTTTTTTCTTTTGTTTGAGACAGAGTCTCAATCTGTTGCACCAGGCTAAAGTGCCCTGGCATCATAGCTTATATCAATCTCAAACGCCTGGACTCAAGCGATTCCTCCTGCATCAGCTTCCCAAGTAGCTGGGACTACAGGTGCCTGCCACCCCACCCTTGCTCAGGCTAGTCTTGAATTCCTGAGCTAAAGATATTCACCCACCTTACTCTCCCAGAGTGGTAGGATTACAGGTGTGAGCACTGTGCCTGGCCAATAATGAAAACCTTCTTCCTTTTTACAAATTCACGTCCAGTTTAAAACGGCTTTGAGAGTAATAGATTCTAGATGTTCTTAATATATGTTAAATCATAAATTAAAACAAGTTGGATCATGTGTGTACATACACATGTCTGTGTGTGTGTATGTGTGTATATATATATATATCTGTGTAAAACATGTAAATACATGTGCATGCACACATATACATATACAGAAACCCACCTATTCACATGTATTTGGTTTAAAATATCATAACTATTAACATTTAATAATATATTCATGTATTTCTAGTACAATGTTTCTTTAGGTGCTTATAACATTCCTTATGATGTGGCACTGTTCTTTCTTTGCATTTCTCCTTGAAATGCATTTGCTCTCTCTCAAAATAGAGTACTTATGCAGTCATACTTAATGTGAAAAAGAGATCTTTCTTTGAACATATTATATGTAAAGCAGGCTTGAACTCAGCTTTTGATTAAAACATAGTTGTGTGGCCTTCCAGCTCAGCTTTAATTGCATTTAAAATTCCTTTCTTCCTTTCTGGAAGATCACAAACCAATATTAATAAAGTAGGCTTAGAGTGGGGTAGCACCCGAACCATTGGTTCTTGACAAATGTTATTTACCTAACTAGAGTTTCATTTCAAAGTTAACATGTCTCTGTGCTACTTGCATAAAGCACTCATCTGAAAACTCTGTTAGACATTTTAACCCAATTTAATTTATTCCCTGAAAGTTTAATCCCCTGCTGAAAAGAGTAGTTGCAAATTTTCCAGAGTTACAATTCACTGAAGTGAAAAATGTTTAATGACATCATAGGTACTGAGTTTTAAGAGTTTAGTTAAAAATCTTTCTCAAAATGTAAGACAAGGGGCAAGAGTTAATAGGATATTTTATACAGTTATATTTCAATCCTGTTCCAAATCTTTCTAAATTCACTTGCATCTCTACCATTAAAGCTGTTAAGAAATGAGTTACTTACACATCTCCAGGGAGTAGGGAGAAAAAAAAATAAAACCTTTAAATTTTAAACCACCAAAGCAAATCTCTTTGGAGATTTGACATTTAAGTGGCTCATTCAGTAATTTTACATTTTATGGAACTCTCTTTGTAATCACATCACCAAACACAGCAAACCATCCACATATTTCTGCCCAACTGTATGATGACACAGCCTACAGTTTATATAACAGAATGCTTTGGCACCCACATAACATCTATCCAGGCTTGGTTTTATATAAATTGTGTAACAGATGTCTACTTATCTGTTATTGAAATATTTTGGTCTGACTGCCAGAAAGTGAGAATAAAAATAAGGGAGGAGAGAAAATAAAATCTGAATTGACTTTGTTTTTGGCATAGTAGAAAGTATTTTGGTCTCCTTTATAGTCTCTTAAAAATCTAATTATTCATTTGGCAGATATACCTCTATAGTGCAATTGGATAGTTGTTTTAAAATATGCAAAGCACAGATTTCAGACTTAATAGGAGATAATGACTGCTTTACAGCCTGTCAGGTCATGGCCTATTTGGCCTGATTACAGAGATATTGCTTCATGGTTCAGTGCTCCAAGAGCTGATGATGGCTCCAGGCCAGCAAAGGTGTCATTGACATAATAGAGAGTGAGGGTTTCTCTGGAACGCTAATGGGATGCTCTGTAAAGCTGAGATCAAAAATACTATGGCTTGAGTAGCACCACCCTGATGGAGACATTGGGTGGTATTTTTCCTTCTGGTGTTATTAAAACAAAATAGAACAACACAACCATTAATATATGTGCAAAGTTATAATTTCACATTCTATAAGTAGAGTCATTAATGAAAACTATTTTTAGAGGATAAGCACTTCAATAAAATAACAGTTCTCTACTTGCCAGAATGACTTGAAAAGTCATCATTTAGGTAGTTCCCACAAACAAAGTCATCTACCTTAAGAGGAGGATGTGAAACTGCAGCTTAGTTCCAGTCTACACTCTTACCATGACACCAAGCTACCTAAGATGTGAATTTTTTCTACATAAATTTTAATTATGGAAATGAAATTCTTTTAAACAAAGTTAACAATATATACCCATCAACTGAATGGTATACGTTGTGCCTGATAGGTAATTTTTGATTCCTCACTCCCCTCCCACCGTTACCCTTTCTTAGTTTCCAATGTGTATTATACCACTTTGTATGACATATATACCCAGCATTTAGCTCCCACTTTTAAGTGAACATACAGTATTTGTTTTTCCATTCCTGAGATACTTCATTTAAGATGAAGATCTCCAGTTCCACCTAAGTTGCTACAAAAGACAATATTTCATTCCTTTTTATTGCTGAGTAGTATTCATGACATGTACTTTGTATACACCACATTTTTTTTGTTCACTCATCAGTTGGTGGGTACCAAACACGGCTACCTGGATCAATACAGCCATGTTGATAAGTAAAAATGAAACAAATTAACATTAGTATAATATTATTAATATCTTTCATTTATTAGGAGAGTATTTCATATAAATTATCTCTAATTCTCATAACAATGCTAAAATGAGGGATATTAACATCTTTAATTTAGAATGAAAAAAAAAATAATAGGTTTGAGAGATGATGACGTCAAAATTAATTGACTTTTGGCCATGAAGTCCTTGCTGGGTATGTACCTGCGTGTCTGTAAAGCTCAGCACCAGGTATATTTGAACAGTATGATCTTGTTAGGTGTTTTGGGAAGATTCAAATTGAGGTTGATTTTCAGCTTGAAGTTTAAGGATTTAACTTTTATGATTAGAGCCTAGGAACTTGTCAAGTGTTCATTATTGGTTCATGCCCATTCAATGAACTGAATCACTATGACGTATACCTTAAAATAGCAATAGGTAGGACAACAACCTTTCATTTGGTAGCAACAGAGCAATTCTGTGACTTTGGATCAGAAGAGTTGTGTCAGAACCTACATGTTGCTTTACAGATGTGTGATACTAAGCAAGTCTTAGTCAGTGGGCCTTGCATTCCCCTGCTCAGTCGTCTGGTATCTACAACTCAGCAATGGTTGTGGGGATCAACCCATTCACATAATATATGATGGAAATGATAAATGCTATGCAAATAGTAGTTTAAAAATCCTTCTGATTAAAACAGACTGTCAGCCTCAGACTGATAGACAAGTTTAGTGAAGCCAGCAAATAGATTTTTAAAACCATTAGTCTCACTTAAACAAAATATGAAATGAAAAAGACCACAAAATGACAAGATTTAATGAGTTCATTATCAATGATAGTGAAATGGTTGTATATAATGCAAATTAATTACCTGTAAAATTATACTAAATAGTTTAAATGGCTTACAAGGCTATGATGTAGCATAATATAATATTTATTCTCTCTGCACCTACACTTCCTACACTCTCAAATCAAGGAAGACAGTGTCCTCACCATCATCTTTGTCAAGCTAAAAATTCTAGAACTTTATTACAAAATTATTTGCACCAACCCGAATGGAGGAACATTTCACAAATTTAGCCTATGTTCTTCAAAATGTAAAAAATAAGAAATAGCAATGCTGCTGAAAAATCATGACAATTTAATACAAGGAATGATCTAGGATCGGATCCTGGACTAGAAATTTAGTAAGCATGAAGGATATTATTGTGGTAAAAGATGGCATTTGAGGGTGGCACCTGTGGCTCAAAGGAGTAGGGCACTGGCTCCATATGCCAGAGTTGGTGGGTTCAAACCCAGCCCTGGTCAAAAAAACAAAACAGAACAAAAAAACAACTACAGATTGAATTATAGTAATGCATCAGAGTCAGAGTTCCTGATTTTGATAGTTATATTGTTGTTACATACGAGAATGTGATTTTTCTTAGAAATTACCCCAGGACATATTTAAGAGTAAATGGGCATGATGCCCCCAAGTTACCCTTAAAATAGCTCAGAAAAACAAGTACATACACATATGCATGCATGCATAGATGCATAAATGTGAAAGGAAGAGAGCAATAAAGTAAAATATGATTAAATGAGATGAGCTAGTAAACCTAGGCAAAGCGAATGTGGAAGTTTCTCGAAACTTTCTGTAAATTGGAAATCATGTCAAAATAAAAAAATTACAAAAATATAAACATACTCTTTTCTATGAAAATTTGAAATTAAATAGATCATACTCGCATTGTATTCAAAGAACAAGTATTATTTAGAGTAGTGGTTCTCAATCTTCCTTATGCTGTGGCCCTTTAATACAGTTCCTGTGGGTTGTGACCCACAGGTTAAGAACTGCTGATTTAGAGAAACATGGTTTCACTCATAAACATATTTCTTTTTTTATTTTTAAACCATATTTCTTGACTGTTTAAAACAAGCCTTCACTTTGAGAAGAACACACAAATTTCACACTTTTATTTACCCTTATGTGAAACTATGAAATAAACATTTTGACTAAAAGGAAGTTAATGGTACACTTGGAATAATTCCACCACCCTTGCTGACAATTCTGGCATGATCCTCAGTATATATTACAGATCCTCTGACACTGGGTTTACTTTAGTACTTCTGTTGAGAATCACTGATTCTTAAGTCTTGTAGCAGGAGGGAATCTCAAAATACCAGGACCTTTATCTTTGAAAGGGTAAAAAGATAAGGTAGGTTACCTGGAGTGAGCTGACTTACTGATGGATTTACCACTGTAAATAACTTTGCTGAGGTAATTTCTGAAAGTTAAAAAAAAATAGTTACTCAAATACTTGCCAATTGACATATGCATTTGTTTTTAGCTAGGGTAGAAGAGAGAATCTGGAAGACATTTTTAACTTTGCCTTGTTAAAAATGCCTTTTGAAAATGAGGATAAATGAGATTTTGGAAAGCAAATACAAAACACTGCCTTGCAGAGTCTGAAGAATAATTCTCTGTTATCATTTGCTTAACAGAAACCTTGTGACAATGGTTCTCTCCTTGTGATTCTCCCTTTCATCACAGCAGCCGTCATTCATGCTGACATCTAGGAAGGCCTGAGCCCAAGTCTATGTCCACGGTCAACACAGGAGACTCAGAGCCATAATCACAATGAACTAAGTACTGCTTATTTGTTTTAGGATTAGCAAATAACTCCAAATTTCTTTTTCTTAAGACTATTCAGCAAAATTGAGTCAGTTCTTTATTTTGAAGTGATACTGATTTTCAGAGCTTTGGTCAGCTATGAAGAAAACATCAATTTCTGGCTCTTAATAAAGGGAAACTTTGGAACACAAGAAAAGTGGACTGGATGCTAATAAACTTTCACTACAAATTTGACTCAGCTCCTAATCATCTTGGTAGCCTTTTATGAGTTACTTCTGCTCTATTGGACTCAGTTTCCAAGATATAAAAAATGTTCAATGGCCTCTTCCAGCTTCAGAGGCTTTGTAATTAGAACTCTCAATAGTCATGGATTTTAATGACATAGCCACAAAGTAAAAAATGTCACAGTCACACTGTACTTATTTATATTTTATCAACTATAAAGCCAAAAGTCTCTTCAAGATTTGCATTTTAAATATCATTTTAATTTGTGCTGTTAATGGACACTTTTACAGCCCCATTTTAAGCTTTTGTAAACATATCCACAAAATTGGGTATGCTTCACATTTTTAACACCTCACTGCATCTCCCAAGCAAATGGGCATTTATACAAAGAAATAGCATGACACGTGCCTAACTGCCTGTTTCAAAGACATCATTATTTGTCAATACAAATGTCTGCTTGACAGAAAATGAGCCTGGAAAATTTAGCAGGCTCTTGTTGAAGAAATCTCTGTTTTTGAATCCCATTAGTACTTTTTTATTCATTACTATCTTAGGATCAAATTTCTACAAACTTGAAGGAAGAAAATATACAGAATGAGGCTAACTTTCTTGCCCCTCAAAAGACCCCACTCATTGTTTTATTAAGCTTTCCTAAGGTTTTTCAAATATACTTTATGTTTATCTTTGTATTTTTGCTCTTATTCACTTTTCCTCAAACTTAAGTGAACTTGAATTTATTTGGAGATTTTCAATGTAAAATTCCTGGTTACAAAGGCTTGTAGCAATCAATTGTATTTTCTCTGGAAAATACTGTTTCTCTTGCATCACTCTGTATATTTGCAGAATTACTCAAAGCCTCCATGAAAGATTACAATAAAAACACATTTTACCTATGACATAAAGTGAGTTGTTATCTGTGGGGGAGGCTTATCTGTAAAATGATATAATTATGTGTGAGTGGACATTACACTTAAATGGGCTTATTTATCCAATTGATATTTGTAGAACACCTACTTTGTACCTGGCATTATACAAAGTATAGTAAATGAAAAAATAGTGAGCAAGGCATTAGATGGCTCTCCCATAGAGATGTCAGTATAGGGAAAGAATTCTCTATGTATATTTTTTATATACATAAATATCTAGTCTCACGTATCAATGACTCCTGTGGAAATGAAGTTTAATCTGAGCTAGAGGATCAAGAGTTAGCTTAACCAATGGGAATGGATAGAAGGGATTCCAGCAAAGGGAAGCAGCCTATACAAAGGCCTTGAAGTTAGAAAAAAGGAGAACACATGAAGAAGTCTGATGTGATCAGAATCCTAAGACCAAAGGGAAGAGTAACCAATATGAGGTTGGAGATGTAAATATGTGCATGTTGTGTTGACCCAGACTACTTTCCAAACAAACAAACGAATCAATCAATCAATCAATTTACCAAACTATTTTTGAACATTCCCTCTATTAGGAATCCCTGGGTTACAGCTACCTTAGTTGGCGATGGCTTCTAGTGGTAGTTTCTGGAGCAACATCATCTCTTTACTGGCACCTGCAGCTCACAGATGTAGTTTTCAGGGGCTATATCACCCAGCAGTTACAAAAAAGATTCTTGGTCTATTGTCTTTATTTAAAGAAACCTGGGACCCTGGATGACACAATTCCCTCTGACTTTCAGCACCATGAATAGAAACAGTTGTCATGTGTTGTAGCTGAGCTCTCCAGTGGCAGGTGGAATGTTATCCAGCTCTTTTGAAAAGGTTAATTATCTCCCAATTTGGAAGTCTAAGCAAGCACAGGGATGTACTGGGGGAAGTAAGCCTCCTGTAACAACCAGTCCTCCTCACAATTGTCCTATGAAAACTTGTATCCAGGGGGTTCAAGGTAGGACAAGCTAATAACACTGAGTAACTTACTTTATGGTACATTAAAGGAAGGTCAAGGGAATTTCTGAGCTCTGACTGTGTACAAAGCTTTTATCCAACCTCTCATCGTGACTTTTATTAAAGCATCCAGAGTTATTTTGAAGCTCTATTTGCCCTTTCTCTTCATGACTTGTCTTTTCCTATTACTTAATCTTTGGGTAAATACCCTTCTTTTACTGGATGAAACAGTTTATTTAACAAAATGAACTAAGTTTCACTTTTTATTTTTATATTTTGGACTCCAGGCACATCACTCAGTTTTAATTTTGATTATCTTTACTTAAAATCACAGAACATAAATCCAGAGTGTGGGCCACCTTTTTGTTTGTTTATGAGATTCTTTGCTAAAAAGTCTTTTTCTCCTTAGCACCTGACTTTTAAGTATGAGATTACATATATCATGTGTTAAGAAACTGGGAAAAGGAAGGAGAGGCGGTTACAAGGTCAAAGAAAAATCTATCCCAGGCTTATGGGCAGCAGTTGCACCTGATTCCAAATCTGGCACTAACTGGGCAAGAGAGTTGCAGAGGCCAGAGTGTAGTTACCCAGTGCTAGGAAGGAAGCAACAGAAATCTTACTAGGAAGAAACAGAAAGTCAAGGCATGGATGCTCATCTTCTTATGAAAAGAGATTAATAAAAGGACATTTTAGCTTAAGTGTTTTCAGGAGAATCGTTTTCTCATTGAAAGAGTGTTGCTTGATGTTCCCTCAGGGCATGAATTGTGTCTTCCTAAACTCTTAAGTAAGATCTCTCAAGGGGGCCTTCAGTTTTAGGTTAGATTTGCTTTTTCCATTTCTGATCTGGCCCAGGCATGATCCAAAATATTTACTTAATGTTGACAATTTTTTTTTTTTACATAATTAAAATTACAGCATCATCAGGCTTTGCTGAAAGGACAAAGGTCCATTCCATCTGCTAAACTTTATCTTTTCTTAGACAATGAATGCCACATCAGAACATTTGCTCCACTGAGTTGAATGGGCTCCGTCTACAGGAGTTTTAACTGAGTATAGAGAGTATATTTCCAGGATTGTTACCCACTTTCATACTTCTGATCTGACTGGCTTGTTGGCTACTCTGTCCTTGGTAATTTCCTAGCAGTGTCTATGCACCATACGCTTGTAGGAAAGAGACCCTTGAAGAATGTTTTAGTTGATCCGAGATCTAGATGGCATAAGGCTGATGTTCCCCACAGTTCACCTCTACTACGTCATTGACATGATTTCTTCCTCTACTGAAAAATTGACAGTTCAATTTCTGGATAACCAGAGGATATTAAGTTCGGTGTTTGCATCACGAATATCAAAGTCATTGTTTCCTCAGGAATTTGGGCTCCTATGAGATAGACTATGCTATTGTTGCTACGAAGTATGTTTTCATATTTCACAGTTGTACAGGAGAATTTGTGTACATATGGGTTTCTGAAAATAGGGCTGGAAGGTGAGTCTGTTTTTCCTCATTTGGTCCATTCTATACGGATCTTAACCTCATTTGATTTTAAGAAGCTATAAACCAATTTACCTTCACAAAGTAGCTTTGTTGTGTACAGTCACTCACATTGACCTCCAATTCAGATTAAAACAAGCTATTCTTACAGATTGACTAGTAAACTTAAATTTTTATGATAGTAAATAATGGTGCAAAAATAACTGTGTTTTAGTAATGAAATGGTCATTAGGTATTTTTTTAATGTCTTGTTCATTGTCATAAACATATACTCAGGAATACTCACATAAGATATTCCTTGTAAATTTTTAAAGGAGGTAATATAAAATATTAATTTTTTTACTGGGGATATTTTCTCTCATTTATGAAATGACACACATTTATTAATGAGAAGAAAACTTTGCAATGGAAACTTGGGTAATATGTAATTATGTTTTTAAAAAATATGGCTAAATTTGGCCTTATAGACTAATATTTTTAAATTTATCTTAAATATTAATGTGTCTATATGTTAAAGCTTATGTGTGTGTATGTTCATGTGTAAAATGAGCACTATTGAAGGGGCAATATTTTCACAGGACAAAAATTTTTATTTCTCAATAACAGAAACAATAGTTCAGGGTTCTTCACAGAGCATGTTTTTCTCCTCAAAAATTAAAGAAACAAGAACATTTTCAAGATAATTTACATAGGAGCACCTTCAGAAAAATAAATCAAAGGTATAGTCAATTTTTATGATTGTACAAACTTGAGAGGAACTCAGTTACCTATGAATTAGAACCAGTCTCCAATGCAATATTCTAATGGGACAGTTGGTATCCTACATTAAAATTGTGGTACATGTATACCATAGAATACTATGCAGCCTTAAAGAAAGATGGAGACTTTACCTCTTTTGTGTTTACATGGATGGAGCTGGAACATATTCTTCTTAGCAAAGTATCTCAAGAATGGAAGAAAAAGTATCCAATGTATACACCCCTACTGTGAAACAAATTTATAGCTTTCATGTGAAGGCTACAACTCAATTATAGCACAAGAAGTCTGGGAAAGGGGAAAGGGAGGGAAGGGGAGGGGGAGGGTGGCAAGAGGATAAAGGGTTGGATCACACTTACAGTGCATCTTAGAAGGGCCAGGCGAAACTTACTAAATGCATAACACAAATGTTTTCACACAATAAACAAGAAAATCCCATGAAGCTTATGTTGTACAGTTTGATGAAAATATTTCAGATTGTATATGAAGTCTGCACACTGTACCCCATGATTGCACTAATGTACACAGCTATGATTCAATAAAAAAAATCAATACATTGTACCTCACATATGCAAAAAAGAAAAGAAAGGAAAACAAAAAGAGCCCAAGTCAGCAACCTAATGGACCATCTCAAGCAACTGGAAAAGGAAGAACAATCCAATCTTAAATGCAGCAGAATAAAAGAAATAATCAAAATTAGTGCACAATTAAATGAAATTTAAAACAAACAAATCATTCAGAAGAAACAAAAAGTTTGTTCTTTGAAAAGATTAATGAAATTGATAAACCTATGGCTAGACTAACCAAAAACAGAAAAGTAATATGTCTAATAACTTCAATCAGAAACAATAAAATGGGAAAACAACAGATACCACAGAAATACAAAAGACCTTCAATGATTACTATAAAAAACTACTCTCATAAATATAAAAATGTAGAGTGAATAGATCAATACTCAACCAGAAAGAATTAGAAATTTTCAATAGACCTGTATTAAGCCCCTGAATGGCATCAACTACACAAAATCTCCCCAAAAATAAAAGCCCTGGACTGGATGGTTTCACACAATAATTCCACTAAACCTTCAAATAGGAACTAGTTCCTATATTGCATGATCTATTCCAAAATAGAGAAGGAAAGAATCCTCCCCAACATGTTCCATGAAGCAAATATCACCCTGATCCCCAAATCAGGAAAGGACCCAACAATGAAAGAAAACTATAGGCAAATATCATAATGAATATCAATGCAAAAATATTCACAAAGATCTAGCAAACAGAATATAGTGACACATTAAAAAAATTATACAGCATGATCAAGTTGGTTTTATCCCAGGGTTACAAGGTGGGTTCATCATATGTAAATCAATACATTGTACCTCACATATGCAAATATAATTCACTACATAAATAAAATGCAAAATAAAGAATATGCGATTCTCTCAGTTGATGCAGAAAAAACTTTTGATAATATCCATCATTCTTTCATGATAAAAACACTCAAGAAAATAGGCTTAGGTGGGACATTTCTTAAACTGAGAGAGGCCATCTACAGCAAATGCACAGCCAATATCTTATTGAACGGAGTGAAATTAAAAGCATTTACACTCAAATCTGGAACTAGACAAGGATGTTCTCTGTCACCACTGCTATTAAACATAATGTAGGAAGATTTAGCCATTTCAATCATGCAAGAGAGCAAGATCAAAGGCATTCAAATGAAGACAGAAGAAGTCAAACTCTCACCCTTTGTGGATGACATGATATTATACTCAGAAAACCTCAGAGACTCAACTACAAAGGACTTAGAAGTGATCAAGAACTATAGCAGTGTGCTAGCTATATTTACTATGTTCTTGATGGTGCAGAAGCTTTTTAGTTTCATCAGATCCCAGTAGTGTATTTTTGATACTGCTTCCATTGCTTTGGGGGTCCTCATGAAGTATTCACCCAGGCCAATACTTTCAAGAGTGTTCCCCGCACTTTCTTCTAGAATTTTTATAGTTTCATGTCTTATGTTTAAATCTTTAGTCCAGTGTGAGTCTATCTTCGTTAGTGGTGACAGGTGTGGGTTCAATTTCAGTCTTCTACAGGTCGCCAGCCAGGCTTACCAGCACCATTTGTTAAGAGAACTTCAACGTAATTGCAAGAAAAAAAACAAGAGATCCCATCTCAGGATGGGCAAAAGATCTGAAAAGAAACGTCTCCAAAGAAGACAAGCGCACGGCCTTCAAACACATGAAGAAATGCTCATTATCCTTAATCATCAGAGAAATGCAAATCAAAACTACCTTGAGATATCATCTAACTCCAGTAAGATTAGCCCACATGATGAAATCGCAAAACCAGAGATG